>JAJIYU010000665.1:0-45755 GCA_030144865.1 Tinospora cordifolia | reverse complement strand
TAATTCCTTGTTGGGCATTAAATCACAAATATAAATGATAAAAACTATATTTAAATTCTTTAATGCATAAATAATATACAATACTAATATAAATAATCACGCATCTAATTTTAGATAAATATGTCAGATTTCTTATCTAACTAATACAAAATATATATAAAATATATATAATAATGTTAGTATACAATGCAACTATTACTTTGTTATTAGATATGTTAACTAGGTTAGCTTTGTCATAGCTGATTAATATTATTTTAGTATTGATCCTATAATTCAAATTTTCTCAATGTTAATGTTTTATATGATGATTAAATTTTATCTCATAGTTATACTCTTTATTTTTCTAAATATTATTAATTTATGAACATATTCTTAATTTTCATGTGTATTCATTAATTTGTTACTTGAATTATTTTAGCAAATAAATTATTTTATCAACTAAATTGTAACTTTTTACTAATTTTGCAAAATATTACAATCCACACCCCCTTCATTTAAATTTCGTCATCGAAATTTGAAATAGGTTACTTGTATTGTTAGTTGTCGAATGATACGTTGATTAGGTGATCCTTCTATAGAAATGTGGGCATTTGGTTCACATCTCACTTTCTAATTCCCAGTTTGCTTCTTTGACGTTGTGATGCCTTTAGAAGACTTTGACTAGTGAGATGTTCATGTTCAACCATCACTAATAAATCTTCAATTGAGATAAGCTAAGTTAGGGCATGGATTGATATAATACCACTCTTGTGTATGACCGTTACATAGTTTTATTTAGGATATACTTGCAAGTTAACCCCTGCTCAAGAATTGTTCCTACTAATTAATGTCCTCTTGAAAATTTGTCCTTAAGGATTGATACTTACTTTAAGAGGTGTTCTTAGACTATGCCCTGAACCAATAGATGTCTCATCCAAAAGAAGGAAAGTTTCAAGAATAGTTCTTTTGATTTTAATGTCAACGCTAAACAAATGAGTGTTTGAAACGCTTAATGGCTAAAAGTGTTTGCATATCATTGTCATAGTTATTATAATACTTGAGATGTGTATAGGATGATCTATTGGGCTCTTTTGAGGTCACATCACTTCTTTTATTTTCAGGAACTTATTGACCAAGGTAGAGTCAACAAACCCTTCAAATAATAACATTATAAGTAGCCTTGTAGATGATGTTGCTAGAAGATCAAGTTTTGTGTTTGCGTAAGGGCCCTAAGTTTTTTTTTCTTTTTTTAATTTAATTGTCAATTCTTTTAATTCAGTATTAATGTATCGGTTAATGAGCTTGATTTTGGTAACTGATATATTATAAACATTTGATTGTCATTTACTTTATTTTAACTGTTTATTTAAAAATGTTATCTATTGGTTTTTAATTATTTTATAAATTTTTGAATGTGATTGATGCAATAATAACGTAGCATATCAGACCTTTAGTTGATCCCGTGATTATTATATAACGTTCATTTATTTCTTTACATTTACTGCACTTGAGGGCATATCCATGATTTGGCCCAGTGCAATGTGGTGAATTGAGGTTGGTTGTTACCTCATCTTCCAGTCAAATAAACTTTAATAATTATGTCTCAAAAGACGTTTCTCTTTAAATTAGCAAGAACTTATTTTATTTGCATATCATAAGTGATTTTAACAACTATTTAAAATACAATATCAAATAGTACAGCTTGTGAAACCTTGATATCCACATACTTATTAGCTAAATCGCAATTAGCATATATATTACCTCAGTTACTTCTCATAGATTTTCATAACTCTATTGTACAAATATTTTGGAAAATATTTTTTACTCAAAAGTTATAATACTCTGTAAAGCACTTATTAGCATGTAATTTAAGGTGACCTAATAACTTTTAGTTTCATCGTAAATAAAGTGTATTTGAAATTATGTTAGTTATGCTTTATTTAAAAATCTATATCTTGGTCATTGATTATTATAAAACTATTTTCTGAAACCAACAAAGGGTTAAGAGGGTGTTTAGGTGTGAAGTACCTAAAATCCACTACACAATAGGTTTGAGTTAAAGTCTATGTCTTCCTTTATTTGTTCGTGACTGATGTATTCTTTTGTGTTCCCCTATAAAATTTAGTAGGAGAAGAATCCCTAATACCATGATCGTAACAAAAGAAAAAAAGAAATATCATATAGGAAACGCTATTCACCAAAGAAAAGAAATATAAAAAGAGTATTTTATAAAATATAAGAAGATACAACATAAGAGACTAGCGTTCATGTTAAGTAGCTTTCATTAAGGTCTTATTGGCATAACTTCGTTATATAAATTATTATTCTAGTTAAAATCCATCTAATTAAACACTAGGGATATAGTTAAGTTAGCTGACAACCATCCTCTTTAAGCAAAGTTGTAAGGTGAAAACCTTCTTTATGTATGAAGTTTTGTCTCATTACACATTGAGATATAAAACGACAACAACAATAGCAACGACAATAATAGTAATAAGATTCATTTGAATTGAGTGAAACTAATTTTGAAAATGAGTTAATAACTTAATTTCTAATGTTTAAGATTCTTTAGGATTTTGATAGTCTTTTAAACATTTGACTTTACTTTTTTTTAAAAAAAAATTATTAGATGTGCATTAGATTTTAATTATTTCTCATATAGACAATGTGGTTTATTTAAGTTAAGATAAATAAAAAGTCTTACTATCTCACCAACAAACCTTTTTCTTAAGGATAAATATGAATCTTTAAAGGACTACTTTTATGAGATGTTTTACTCATGCATGTAAATGTTGATAATCTAACTTAACTATGACACAACTTAAAATTTTGTAGGAGGAATAATATTTTATGATAATACCTATATATATATATATATAACAAATATTTCTATTTTTTATGCTATTGATGTGCTATATTTGAGTAGAGTGTTATTGGAAGGGTGTTCTTTTTCTCTGTTTTTTTTTAAAGACCCCTCACTCCTAGCAATTATTATTTGCAACACTTTGATCCCCAAATCCTTCACAATTAACAAATTTGTCTCATAGTCAGAGACGTATGTGCAATCACTCCCATTTTCTTGTAACGATTCACTATTTAGGAACTTGGATATTACTATTTCTCGCATCAATTATCTAATCTCCTGGCTGCACCAGGCTATATCCCAAAGGACGAAAAGTGTATAAATAAACTGGCTTAGAAATAGATTAACAATAACCTTGGAATCATATAATAACTGAAAAATACTTTAATTTAATATCGACATTGAGAATAAATCTATGGGCCCCATGGTCGAGGTTCAACAACTAACATCTGGCCTAGTGGCTGACCTCCAACTAATAAACAAATCTAAATATGGTGGGTCACATTGCCCTATAATTAAAAAATAGAAAATAAAGTTTATTTCCTACAACGTCTTCAACTATGAGGAATACAACTATTGATGATTGTTTTCACATTACTCATGAGTACAAGTATCTTCAATGGCTACCTGAAAAAGAGTGAGTGGAGTTAGCTCAAGAGTCTAATGGATTATACAGAGTACATCTCGAGTATTATTAAAGTCAAACATAAAACATGCATACACTTGTCAAATATTAGGCGTTTCATACATCTCAATTGTTCATGGTTGTCGTTAAGACCGAAAACACATTTCTCGATATCCCTCTATTGGTCTCAAATATCAAAAGTAACGCGTAAAGACCAGTTACCTATTCAGGACCTAAACTTAGGAGTGAAGTCTCAACTCGACTATTAGTCCTTGGAGTGAAGTCTCAACTCGACTATCAGTCCATCTTACTTTTGTCATAGTAGCATCAACACGCGCCTTAGGTTGGGAGCACCCATGATGACACTAGACTACTACCATAATATTTGTGTCACCGCACTAGTACATAGTAAATTTTTTAATCATATTTATTTAGTGACCAATAGCATACTCAACAGTATAAGATAATTTGATAAATTGTTAGGCATGCATATGTTATTCATCATATAGAGCATATAATTTGTCATTGTGGAAATATTAAACATTCATAAATCATACAACATGCTATTAGCCATATAACATGGTACTAGCCATACAACATGCAATCATCCAATTAATTGATAATCATATCCCTAACATGTTTCTAAATATTCAGTAAAAATAAATAATCAATCATACTTCATATTTACAACAAAAATAATATTAAAGTGTATGAGTACTTATCTCCATCTTTGACTCTTAAGTCCTTTTTGTTCTTATGTCGTTATTTCGAGCCTTGTTAAGCCTTCGACATTTTTTCTTTACTCAAGGAAAGAACAAAGATAATCTTTTTTTCTTAAGCTAGAAGAGAACTAAGAAGAAGAATGAAGAAGAAAAGAATGAGATGAGATGGTTAAAGAGAAAGAGACAGGTGATATTTATAGGCACTTGCTCAAATGCATCACATGATTTTGCTTGGTTCAAATGACTTACTTGCACATGCTTCATGTGACTTGCTCAGATGAAATGATCGTTTTACGCCTATATGGTAAAATTACTATTTTACGTATGATTTAGATAAAATGACTATTTTACTCTTAAGTGGTAAAATTATCATTTTACCTATGAGTATTTAATTTGTTTTTGCAATTCAATGAACTCATTTATTAATATGTATATTATATATATATTCAAGAATTTTTTTTTGAGGGTATTACATTATTATTATTATTTGTGTTTTTATTTTTATGTCACTTTGTGGGTACCCTAAAAATAGGAAAACTATTTTAGGGTATCCTAACATATACAATCTTATGTTTTGATTTAATTTGGATATAAAGCATGAGCCAATCCAATTGAAGTATCCAGCATTGACACTCTACTAAACTAGAACTACAATGTTGGATCACGCATTCAAAAAACAATCATGCAATTGCTAATTCGAAATTTTTAAAATTGGCATCTGGCCATCTCCTCTCGTTCCACTACTTAATATAAATGTCCAAACACGGTACTGCCAATTTTTGGCTTGGGCCTACGTGCCAGCGCGCACGTTTTGTTCCTACTTCTTGACCACCGTTAGACCAAAAGCCTTGACAACGGTCATTGGAGTTGACCAAAGTCAAGTCAAGGTGGCTTTCAAAAATCTCAAGGACCTTTCACTAAATAACGATATAATTTAGGGAGCGTTTCTTTCAGGAACAAATACCCTCGCACAACACGCTCAAGCTTAATTTCCATCTTCTTGTTCGCTGTCTCCTTCCTTCTTCGTCTACTCCTTTCCTCTTCTTCTTTTCTGCTTCTTCAATTTCTTCAATTTCTTCAAAAACCCAGATCTTAAATCTCAATCAAATTCGTATATTCTTCCCAATTCTACCCTGTACTCAATGAGGATTCGAGGCTCTTCATTCAATCCTCCTCCTTTTTCATTTTCATCTAATTCTTCTACATCTGGTTCCAACGTATCTGTCCTTTCTTTCGATTCTTCCTCATCAAATTCTTTAACATCATTATCTTTATCGCTTCCATCTTCTTCTTATTCTTCTTCTTTTTCTTCTTCTAATTCTTCATCTTCATCTTCCGGTGATGCCAATGACGACAAAACCCGTTGTGAAGGTCTCGATCTGCTGGTGAAGGCCGTGTTCCATCTTTCGGGATCGCTGTTGTGTGTGCCGTTTACTCAGAGAAGAGTGATCAGAAGAAGAAAGAGAGCTCTTAGGTTCTGCGACTTCACGGCAACTGAAGGATTTGATCGGAACGATGAAAGAAAAGAAGCAGGGAAATCGATGGAAGAAGATGAAGGAATTCGAGTGGTTTTGAAGAGGATAAAGAAACGGAGAACGAGGGAAATGGCTTTGCCTTCTAAATACCAAGACTCAGTTCTTCAGCCATGGAAGCGGAGAACTCGCGGTAGGAACTCTGCTGCTGCGGCTGACATCGGCGGGATGATATTTGGTTAGTTCTTGAATTCGATCAGTGGTTCATAATTGGATTCTTTTTCATCTCGAAAACATTCATCCAATCTCCTTTCTTTTTTCTTCTACCGTTTATTACTGAATCGGGGAAAGAAAACAAGAAAAAAGCTCTGTTTCGCGGTTTTTCTGTCAAAGATCTTTGCGATCCGCCACGGATCTATCCGCGGGGATGTCATGTAGTAGGAGGGGCTAAGGGTTTTTCAAGCACAGATCGATGTGGATTGATTAATATAGTACCGTTAGTGTTAGAGACATGAGTAGTATATTTCTTCATTGCTTTCTCTCTCTCTCTCTTTTTTTTTTTTTTATCTTTCTTTCTTGGAATTGTTGAAGAAAATGCTTTTGTTTTAGAGGGATTGAAGTGTAATCGGCTGGTTTAAGAGATTAATCTCGTTGATGAGTAGGAAATTTTAACTTGATTGAGTTGAGCTCCTGATGTTTCTGCTACATTACACTACACTTGTTAATAGATTTTTCTTTGTTATCTTTTTTTTTTTCTCTTTGCCTTGTGCCGGAAGAGATGTTTGTAATGCGCATCTTGATTCCCAGAATCAGAATCTTTTCACGCCAGCAAAATTACTCTGTTAATCAAGCAAAACTCAATGATCATTCAAGTTTAGCTTTCTATTTTTTCTTTTAAAGATATAGTTTGTTTTATGTCATTTTTCGTAAGAAAATTGGTAAGGAGATTGAACTGCAGCTGTTCAGAATTTCTATTTCAACAAATTACCCATTCTTTGAGAGAAGAAGACATCATTCTTACCGTAAGCTAGCTATTGTAAGTCTTCTCATCCTTGCAATTGCAGTGCATTCTGATGATGATGACGATCGGCAGGATAGATAGTATTGTGATCTTAAGCACTGTACTGCTCTCTTTAAACTGAACTGAAACAACACAGTCATCAGTCTTCTTTCTATTATTTTTATTGTTATATATATATATATATATATAACCCACCCACACAAACACTCCTATTGAGCTGTTGTTTCCTTTGAATATGATGGATTGCATTCATTACTAGCCCTCCCTCCAATTTGGCGACTTTCATCTTCAGTCACTGGGTATGTATGACTGCGTTCCTTGAAAGTGAGCGATACGACGTATGTGAAGAACTTACTCTCTGTGTAGTGTGTGTTTATCCCTCCATGCCATCAGCTTAATTACTACATAGAGTTTGGTTTATAGTAATGTATTTATTACCTCTCCTTGCAAATGAAGGGCAAGCAACATAGCTTTGTGGTGTTGCAGGGCAGCGCAGGCCAGGGCAGGGCTGGACTGAGCTCCATCCACGGCCTTGTTCACGGAATTAAAAGAATAATAGTCTTGATAATAGTACCCTTAAACACATCGTCTTGCCTACCCACAAGGCCTGGGTTGCTATCCAAAGTATAATAAAATCACCAAGAAAAGCAAGTTCATATACAATATTAAAGGGATGTATTTGAGTTGTTTGGTTAATTCCCTTTTCCCATTAACCACAAGCAATTGATTTTTATAGTTAGTCTTCCAGATTATGATTGGTGGGTTGATGCTCACGATCAATCTAAATAGTACTGAGATCAATCTATTACCAATATTTACGAGTGACTACGAGTATCCTTCCCATGAGAATTATAGTTACCATTATTTACCAAAATTTTTTTATTATCTAATCTATCCAACACAAATGATTGAACTAAATAAAAGGTTAATTAAGCTAACATTCAACAAACTAAACTAGCGACACCACAGGGATCAAAACAAGAAATACACAAACCAGGAGAAGTAAGATCTAGAAAGCAAATCATTATCTTGTTTCTTAAGTATGATCAATCCACATACAACATATATATATATATATTTAAATTATAAGGAGTTGTTTGGTATGGAGGATAGAATGAAATATGATCAAAAATTATTTTATTCTCATATTTAACTCAAGAGAAATAAGATTAAAATTAATCATTGGCCCAATAACTTATTCTACAATGGTAGGATAAAACAATCTCAACTAAACTTGTAGTATTGTTTCATATCATGTTATTCAATCTCATTTCCATTCTATTCTACCATTTTCCTATCTAATTTAATTTCATCTTATCTTATCTTGTACACCAAACACACCTTAAATATAAAATAGCAAATTTCTATGATAAATGTACAATTAGAATATCATGTTTCATTGCAATTTCACATGCTTGTACAATTATTCATCATATTTGAGAATGTGCAATTAATACCCATGAACCTAGAATCATCTTCTTCTGGACTTGAATCCTAACATGACATCTACCATGGCATGCATTATGCAACTCATCACATGAGCACAAAAATCACATCATATGCCACACATCTAGTCAAAGTAAGGCATAGCAACATGTAAGAATGCAACCGGTTACGCTAATTTCCCCCCTAAGTCCATTTTCAAATATATATATATATATATATATATGCGATGTCGCTCAATGGATGGGCATCATTACATGTCGCTCGATGGATGGGTAGCATTACATATTGGCTTCATGAGCGCCTCTTCATCATTTTTTTTTAATAAGTAGGCAATTTTTGACATATGGACACTAACAATGGTGCCAACGTCCCTTAAGACTTGTTTAAAAAGGAATATAACTTTTTTAGGCTATTTTAAAATTTTTAAAAATTTGTCATGCCCATTTTAATTCTTTTTTCTAGTGAAAGATGAAAAATATATATATTAACGTAGTTTTTAGTATATTTTTCAAACATGAATTTTCTCTCGTATCATGATTTTTAATGTAAAGGAGTGCCCATCTTTTCTTAAAAGGGTGTTTTTCATAAACTTTGTTATTTATTAAATAATACGAGAAATATTTTAGATATGATTATGTCCTTTTTTCTAAAAGAATTCAGAAGCAATGTTGAAAAGGATTTGCTCAAAGATAGATTTTCATTCTCAGATCAAAAGATATTACACATAGTTACATTAACTCCTTTTATATCTACAAACTAATGCACATTACTAGAATAATAACTAGGAATACAGAATCGAATACTCTAACTAACTAACTAAACACAGAAACCGACTCCTATTCACTGATACACTCCCCTGTTTTCATTCCTTAACACCTCCTTGCAAACTCAGCAAGGGTACTGGATTGATGCTAAGTTTGGATTAAAAAGACAGAAAAGGAGAGTTTGATAGGGCTTTGGTAAAACCATCAAGAATTTGAGTAGAAGCTGGAGCATGAATAACAGAGATTTCTTTACACATAACCTTCTTGCAAACAAAATATAAATCCAATTCAATATATTTTGTACAAGCATGAAGAATAGGATTAACTGACTGCAAAACTGCACTCAAATTGTCACAATGAAAAACTAGAACCGAAGAAATTGGCAACCACATTTCCTTTATTAAGCCTTGCAACCATACAAGTTTTGCTATAACATTGGCAATGCTACGGTATTCAGCTTTAGTTGAGGATCTTGATAGTGTAGACTATTGCTTAGATTGTCAAGTAATAATATTTTCACCCAAATAAACATAGGAACCTGAGGTAGAACGTCTGTCATCAGGATTAGGCCCCCAATCAACATCACAAAACGCAGTAAAAGTGAAGGAACTTAAAGGTTTGAGATGAAGACCTTAGTCCATAGTGCCCACCAAGTATCAAAGAATTCTTTTAACAGCTTGCCAATGACACTTTTGAGGATTCTGCATAAATTGGCACACCTTGTTAACTGAATAGGCAATCTTAGGATGTGTAATTGTAGCATACTGCAAAGCACTAACAGTGGAGCGATACAACTAAACATCTTCAATAGGCTCAAAACCTTCTTTACTAAGAATCACATCACTAGCCATCAGTGTAGAGGCTGGTTTGGCAAACTGATTTGTTCTTGGATAAAAGATCCAAAATACACTTGGTCTGTGATTGAAATAATGCACCATTAAGTTGCTTCACATGAATGCCAAGAATGTAGGATTTAAAGCAAATTGTGAATTTAGCCTATGAATTAACATCGGAATTTCAGACTGATTACTGCTAGAGAGAAGGATTTCATCTACATACACAAGAAGATATACTATTAACATAGATGATTTTCTTACAAACAATGACTAATTAGTCTTTGCTAATTGAAATCCAAGATCCATCAAAACCATATGTAATCTCTCAAACCATGCTCGGGGAGCCTGTTTTAAACCATAAATGGTTTTATGCAGTCTACACACTAAGTGTTTTGTATCTGGGGTGACAAATTCAAGAGGTTGTTGCAAATAGACTTCTTCATGTACAACGCCATTGAGAAAAACATTATTGACATCCAATTGATGTATTGACCAACCATAGGTTAAAGTAATTCATAGCAACATTCTAATAGTCACTAAAGTTTCAATATAATCAAAACCACGTTGTTGATGAAACCACTTTGCAACTAACTGAGCCTTGTAATGATAAATAGTTCCATCTGAATTCTCTTTTACTTTAAACACCCATTTACAACCAATGATATTCTTATTAGGAGGCAACTCCACTAAAGACCACATTTGGGTTCTTTCAAGAGCAAGGAGCTCATACGTAGCTACAAACCAATGCTCCTACGTTAATGCATAAAAAACAGTTGTTGGTTCTTGGACAGTAACAAAAACTTTGGGCTTAAACACCCTTGTTTTCCCTCTTGTGACCATAAGATGCGAAAAAACCACTAGTTGAGATGGTCTAGAAACTTGAGTTTCCAAAGAGGCAGCTGGGGCACTAATAGTAGCTGCTGGAGAAGATGAACAAGTTTGTGTATTCTGAATAGTTTCAAGAGAGGACTTAGATACCTGTGGAATCAATACTGATGGTATGAGCTTATCTGTTGACACAATAATAGGAACAATTTATGTACAAAAAGCAAATGGAAACTGAAACTCATCAAACTGCATATCTCTTGAGACATATACTAAACCTGATGGAGAGAGACATTTGTACCCTTTGTGATTAAAACTGTAACCAAGAAAAGTACACAAAACTAAACAAAAATTTAGTTTATGTTTATGATACGTTCGCAGGTTAGGATCACAAGCATACCCAAAAACTCGCAGCTTAGAATAATCAAGTTGAACCTTGTATAAAATTTCAAGTGGAGAAGAACTAGGCACCCCTGCAATAGGTAGTTTGTTAAACAAGCAAACTACAACACGAAAAGCTTCATCCCAAAAACGAAGAGGCATACTAGCATGAGGCAACATTGCCAAACCATGATCAACAATTGTACAATGCTTCCTCTCAGTTGCTCCATTTTTTTCATGTGTGTATGGACATGACACATGATGAACTATACCATTGGCTTCCACATAGTCTTTAAACACACGGTATTCACCACCCCAATCACTTTGAATCATCTTCAATTTACACCCTAGCTACAATTTAGCTTGCATTTTGAAGATCAAAAAGGTTTTGAACACCTCAGACTTGTGTCTACGAAGAGATATCCATGTGAACTTAGAGTGGGCGTCCAAGAAATGAACATAAAAGTGAGGTACACCTCAGATTTGTAGAAGTTTCATGTGCTGGACCCCAAACATCATAATACACAAGCTCCAAAGGTTGATGATAAGTTGTTTGAGAAACAGGAAAAAGAAACTTATGAAGTTTACATGTGTTTAATACACTGGACACAGTTTTTCAAGACACATGACCTAGCCTACAATGCCACAACTCAAAGCTCCTAGTATCTTTATTTGAAGTAGTTTTACTAGGTGAACCATCAGCAACAACCGACTCATCATCTTTAGCTTCTAGAGTATGTACCAAGCTAAAACAATTACCACTAGCAGCACTTTCAAGTATAGCATAACCTATTTTTATACAGTCAGGCTTGATAGATACTTGGTTGCTATCAAACTTGTAGAGTCCCTTCTCAAGTCTCCTCGCCAATAGTATCTTGTGTGAGAGACAATCCTTCACAAAATAATCATAAGGATGAAACTCAAAGTACACATTATTATCTCTAGGAAATGTAGATACACTTATCAGGTTCTTAGTAATAGACGACGCATGAAGAAGATTGGTAAATGTGAACATTTTAGAATTTTCTAATGACGAAAACATAAAATGTCCAATGTGAGAAATGGACAAACCTAATCCATCACCAACTATCACTTTCTTTGTTCCAGAATAATCATCACCAACCATGAGATTTGAAGCATCAAATGTAACATGATTTGTTGCTCTTGAATCAAGATACTAGTTGGTATCCCAAGTAGGTACATAGGAAGAAACTTCGATTTCAAATGCACAGGTATAATCTACTTCAAAATTTTGTGTTAACATTGCCTTAACAGAAGGACTTGCTGATGTTGATATACCATTATAATTCTTGTGAAATCGATGAAAATAGTTTAATGTAATATGACCAATCTTGCCACATACTTGACATTGTGGTTGACCGCTACCAGTAGCAGAAGAATAAACTCCTCTTGGATTTGAGACAAAGCTTCCTCTAACTCCTTGACTAGTGCCATGAAAACCATCTCTGTTCTGAATTGGAAAAGATCCACCACGAATGAAATGAGGCATTGGAAAAAGTCTGCTAGAACCAAGAACTGTGAATTGTCGAACAGAGGACTGTTTGTTATGCACTAGATTCACAGTTGTTGCAGCATCAAAACTCTTTACATGCTTCTCAATTCGAGATTCTTGAGCAAGAAGTAATGTTTCAATTTCAAGAACTGAATAATCGTTAGTTTTTTTTAGATACATAAATAATGAAAGAATCATATTCTTTTGGCAGTCCATCAAATATCGCATCAATATGATCTTTCTTTGTCAGAACAGAACCAATTGATACTAATAGATCCGCGTTATTCTTGATTTGCAAAAGATAATTTGTGATGGAGAGATTACCTTTCTTAGTATTTTGTAGTTTCTTCCTATATTGAGATTGTTCTCCACGGATCTGAGAACTAAAATATTGTTCAAGATTGAGCCAGATGTGAAATGAGGTTGAACAACCAACTAATCTTGGCCAGACATTTTTATGAAACTGAAGACAACAACCATGACATCAGCAGATGATCTTGCTGATCCCAATCCAGAAATGCAAAGTTGATTTTGTTCTGAGATTCATCATCAACTGTTAAATACTTAGAAGGCCTAGAGTTGGATTCAAGAAACTGCTCCAGTCTATTGCCTCGTATTGTAGAGAAAACTTGTTGCTTTCACAACAAGAAATTAGAATTGTTCAGCTTGATCGAGATCTTATGAGAAAAGGTGATAAGAGAAAATTTAATAGATTTATCTGTGTTTTGTGGCTGTAATTGGAATGTTGATGAAGATGAAGCCATGACTCTGATACCATGAAAGACTTCAGAAGCAATGTGAAAAAGGATTTGCTCAAAGATAGTTTTTCATTATTAGATCAAAAGATATCAAACACAGTTACATTGACTCCTTTTATACTCTACAAAATTATGCACGTTACTAGAATAGCAACTAGGAATACAGAATCAAACACTCTAACTAACTAACTAACTGAACACAAAAATCGACCCCTGTTCACTGATACACTCCCCTGTTTTCATTCCTTAACATTTTCGATCAGATTTTTTTTTGTTTTAAATTTAAGAACAACATCTTAATAAAGTTTGCAAAAGTAAAAAGGTGAAAATTATAACGATAGATAAAGAAAAAAAAAAATTAAAGTTCAACAATCTAAAAAATTGTTAATTAACTCTGCAATCATTATTTTACCATTCTTAATTTCAATAAAAATGTAAGAAGCTTTCAAAGGGTAGCTTTTGTACTTCAATAAAATTTGACCAAAAGAAAAAATTGTTTCTACTAGAAAAGAAGCTTCAAAATATTGTGGGTATGTATGGCAACCAAAAAAAATGCATGTATTTATAAATGACCAATAACTATTCAAAAATGTTTTTAGATTAAAAATAATTTTAAAATTATTTGGTAATATTTGTTTTTAGTCACATTTTGGTAATATATATATATATATATTTGAATTTGAATTTTAAGAAGAGTAAGAGAAAGCCTATGAAATACTACGCGCCCAAAAAGGAAACAAAATGAATATCTATGTGCCGAACAGGAAGCAAAAAGATATATCATTACTCGCGCTTTCCAATTACTCCACCAATCATTCCACGTACTTCTCCAATTTCCTTTATATATCTTCTCCAATTTAACACAAACCATGTACTTTCAGACTTGTCGAACAAGCAAAAGTGATCGACGAAAGCGTGACGGTTCAGTTAAAAATGACACGCAGAAAGCAACAGAGAAGAAGAAGCGATGCTCGTTCATGAGGCACGGAGTTCCAACTTCCTCCCTGAGATTTCGCTCATCGAAGCAATCCTCCATGTCTCCTCCTACGTCGCCATTGACACTGAATTCCCAGGTTTTCTCGTCAACACAGCTCGCAACGCAGTCTCTTCACAACGCTACAAAGATCTCAAGTACAACGTCAATCATCTGAAGCTGATTCAACTCGGCCTCTCCTTCTCCTACAAGACAATGGCAACATTCTCGGCACATGGCTGTTCAACTTCTCCGATTTCAACCCCAAAGCCGACGCCTGCACTCCTCGACTCCATCAAATTGCTATACGATGAAACGGCATCGACTTCCATAGGAATCACGAGCTCAGAATCTCCACGGAGGAGTTCTCGATGTGGTTTTGCAAATCGCTGTTACAGCGAGGAAGCAATCTTCAGTAGATTACGTTTCATGGATTCCACAACATGGCCTACATGATAAAGATGGTGATGAGTTAGCGAATCCGATGTCGATCGGAGGATACTTGAGGGATGTTGGAAGGATGTTCTGTGGAGTTCACGATTTGAAGTTCATGGCAAGGTTTTGCGATGGGTGTTCGGATGGTGGGTGTTCGGATGGAGAGACTGGATTGAGCCGGTTAGCGAAAGTGTTGAATGTCGAGAGACTCGGAGAGAGTCATCAAGCGGGTCGATTGCTTGTTGACAATGAGTGCGTTTTGGAGGTTGAAGGAGGTGATTGGATTAGAGGAAGCTAGTTTTGAAGGCTGGTTGTATGGAGTGGATGAGAGGATTGATAGGAGGAAGCTTCTTCTTCTTGTTTCTGTGAATTAATCACTTTCGTTCTCAGCATTTCTTTATATATATATATATATATATATATATATATACATATATACAAACATATGTATATACAACCATTGATCATTTTTGTATTCACTTAACAACAGTAAGTAACAAAGCATTGCTCAAAAGCTTCACAGAAAAATTGATAATTGATTGAAATCACTTGAATGAGCTATAGATAGATTAAGCACTGTACTGATCTTTAATCAGGCCAGGGACAACTTGGCAAGTGTTACAGCTAATACTTTGATGCCATTCGCAATATCCTCGGCAGCGGCAAATTCTTCAGGCTTATGGCTGTAACCTGCAATGTGCACAAGTAAGGGGAACGTACATTTAGACGTGGAATATGTATTCATCAAAGACTAAAGATAAAAGTGGGAACACAAACCTTTGTAACATGGAATGAAAATCATGCCCATTGGAGATACTCTGCATTGGATGATTGCCCATATGATTAAAACAAAACTACATGGCATACAAGAAGCAGGGAAAGAAAATAAAATAAAATAAAATAAAAGCAAAATAAATATACATATATCTATATTTTGAATAAATTTTTTCTCTTTGGTTTATTCGTCCATTCACCAAAACATAATCCAATTCCATTAGGAAAATGACATGGACATGGTAGAGATAATTAGGAAAGCCATTACTACTTGCAACATAGATATCAACTTAGCCGTTGATAGTGCGGAGCGGAGAGAGCAGGCTCAATCTCATATAGTTTTTTGGAGAAAGGCTTTGATGGGTTGAGTAGGAGTTGAGTTCATTAGTGTATTTGAGCCATTATATGAGCAAGTACTCTTAAGTCATTCAAGTGACTCTAATGTTGTTTTCTTTTTGAACATAAGCCTTTTGAGAAAAATCAAATGCTTTAGGATAAAATAGAATATATGGTCTAGCAACAACAACAATGAAAGAGTTGAGGGAGATTTTCTAATTCATTTTATGTTTTTTTAATGTTCAATTACCTGGCCATGAAAAGTGAATCATGGTAGGCTCGGCTAATCATCAACTTGTGTGTAAGGTTAAGCTCTTGTGAAGCATCCACCATCGCCTTAACTATAGATTCATCTGAAAGTGCTGGTGGATCCTGATTGACTATCTTAAACTCAGACAACTTGACCTTCCGATTTTTCGCTATTTCAGAAGCTGATTCACGAATCTTCTCAATCACATTGTTCCTCCGCTTCTCATCAATGTCACGAGTATCTGTAAAATGTATCAAAACATGCCATTAGAGGACAACTGGAAAAAAATTGTTTTATGCCTACGTCTGTGCTTGCTAATACATCTGTACTAACTGCATGTGCATAGATGTCCTCTAAGAACACTACTAGTAATGCTCAGATGTATGAGCATCAATGATAAAGCAATCAAATGGAGGTAATTACTAAAATGAAACAACTCATCTGGGGAAAGTTAAAATGCATACCAATTTCTAGGTGTGACTTGCTGGGAATGCTATTGATTGCTCCTGGATGCAGCTCCAAAATGCCTTGCAAAAACAGCAATAAAGGGAAAAATAGTTCTGAAAAATCTCCAAAAAATTGTCGTAACAGCATTGGTCAATTTCCATAACAAGATAAAATTTGCAAGTTTATTGAAGTCTTTACTCTGATGCACTGGGATGGAGACTTCAAAATTGGCAATTCAATTCTTAAGAGAGTCATTGCCTTTCTTGCTATGAAAATTGTCAAAAGTTAAATAGTAGGGTATGGTTACTAAGCTGAAACTCTTATGTATAAGTTGGTTTCGGATGCAAGTTAATCATTTGTCTTCCTGTTGATCGTATCCCACCATGAGGAGCAACAAAGGAAGAGAATATGGAAAGATTCAAAGATATACAGTGTCTCAAGGGAAGTTCTGTATTCAAGCTTGTATCCAATTCTGATAAATGCAGAAAAGTTGAAGTTTTGGAACAACAATGAGTTATGGACCATCCCTTTCATGAAAGAATTTCAGAGTTTAACACTATGTTTCCCCAAAAACGCAGAAAAGAGCTGGGACAAAATATCATTTCTTGCAATTATGGACATAGAACATATGTGAATCGTTTGACAAATCAATATAGGGATGGACATTTAACAGTCGCCAATTTCTTCTTCCCTTTGCTCCTGAACAATTTACCTAGTTTCCAAATCCTATCATAGGGGTTCAAAATTTCTTTGGGATCATATGAGTTGACTTTAAAATATTCATTAAGATCTACTTTTTCATTTTGAAATTTGAAGTAGTTTCTTCACTTAAACTCCGTACATGGATGTGTTTTGATCGACAGGTGAACCATGTGCTTATCTCAAGCAAGTTGGCCATCCACTAACTCCTTCATTGTTTCTTTTCAACAAAGGAGTTAGTGGATTGTGTTTGCAGGTAGAAGGGGCTAGTCAGGTAAATCTTATAGCTATCCAGATGCATTAAGATCATAATATTTTGAAGATGGATTGTGCTTGCAGTCCTTGCCCATTTATTTCTAGTTTTCTTGGCAACATGAATGGAGGAATCTTTGAGGAGTTGGTGCATGATAAATTGAAGTAATAAAGTTAAATAGGCTCATTTTCCTGTTAAGGAAGAACTTCCATCAAAACCAACTTCACCAAGATCCAGAAATTGCATTTTTACTGGTGTATGGAGGTAGCACATTACCTGTGAATTGTTTTCTCGTGTTTTCAGGAAACATGCTCAAGTGCTTTTCGTGGTGCTTCCCACACCACTAGGTTCTACTTTCTTCTTTTTGGCACTCATCAATTGCTATCTTTCTTGCCCATTTGATAAAGAAAGAGAAGAAAGAGAAGGCAAACATTTTCAAGCAACTTTATTTAAACACATCTCGTGAGAGCCAATAACAGTGGCAGTGGGAACAATGGGCGTAAAAGGGGAAAAAGGTAGCTATTAAATAGGAATGGTAGATGAGAATGAGATGCTTCATTGACCACATTCACCGATAAAGATAGATTCATGATAGTCAAGAACACTAGATAACTCCAACTTAACAATTGATTCAAAACATTTCTGATTTAAAATACATACATACATACACATATACATACATACATTATATATATATATATATACATATATAAAGAAACAACTACCTGCATCATCTGCATAACAATGAAAGAAGAGAGCGAGTTAATATGTGTGAAATGAATATTGCGGCTCACCTACAGTACCCACAGTGTCGATTGATCCAGATTCTAAGACATGCTTTTCAACAGCCAATGACAACTCTGCTGCTGCTAACCCTGCATCATTTCTGTTCATGCATATATGTCAGAAGTAAGCAAAGCTCATCTTAAAAGGATCTAGAAACTAATGAAAGAGAATATGCAACTGAAACCAATGGGCTTCTTGTTCCGATGTCCTTACTCCTTTGAGAGGGTGAAAGTTCCTAGAGAGAGAGGGGAGGCGGAAGTGAAAGGGATTGACAAAATATCTTGCACTTCAACCCTAGACAGAATCTTGTTCTGCTCTGAGCATGACTCCTTTTGTGTTCATTAAACTATAACTTGGAAAAAGAAAATGAAATGAAATGAAAAAGAAGGGAAAAGGATCTTCAAAATGTAGCTTGAATTACTTCACCATACAAGTCATGACTTCTTGTGAACACAACTTATCAGATGCCTACCAAACCCCTCCCTCCCTCCCTCCCTTTTTCCCCTCCTTCCTAATATTTGCATCACACCACCTAACCAAAACCTTTGACAAGACTGGCACTAGAAATTCATATCCTTCTTGTTAAATCAGGATAAAAGAATTATCACAGACCCCAAAGGCAAAAATTTTGCCCTTTTTTCTATTAGAATTATATGTATAAACATAGAAAACCACTATCTTCATCAATCTTGTAGAGTTGATAAGGAAGCTTAATTAGCCAACACAACTAACTGGCTATTGAGATAAAGAGTTTACTTTTATAGAGGAAAATCTTCTATTTGACTAGGCCACAATTTTAACGCCAATAAATTACTATTTTCCTTTTATTTCAGCTCAATTCAACTATGTATTTTTCCAACCATATGGGGTCAACAACATAAATCCACTTCCTCCATTGCACTTTATTAGGGTCTGAGTCAACATTCAAATTACAATGAGATGAATCTTTCTTAATTATTTTTGTCCATGTTGTTTTAAGTCTATATCTGTTTCTACTGTGATGCGATATGAAAAGGGTTGGAATTAGTAAAAATCTCAAATTAGTATATTAGGATAATTAACTATTTTTAATCAATTTAATAATTTCAGATATTTACTTTTTGGCAAATTTGGTACATTTTATTTTTAGGTTTTAATGAATTAAGAAATTAAAAACTTAGGAAAATAGTATTCAAATCTGTTTAAAGGTCTAGTTGTTACCATTTTGTATTTGAGTATATATAGGAGTTATCATTGGTTTTGCCTATATAAAGGCATTGTAGTTGTTACTGAAAGATAATATAGAGATTGATTTATTTGAAGTACTTCCAAATTCTTCTTTTCTCTTTTGAAGGTTTTTTTTGTAGAATCAACAAGTTTAGAGAATATGCTTATTGTCTTCCCTGCATTGTTTAATATCAAAGCTGCATTCATTTTTTTTATTTAGTCATGCCTCCAAGAAGAGGACAGTAGGAAGCCAGGAAGCCCAACTAGATGACGCGTCTAGACATAATGATCACACATGACTGGAGTGACAGATCACTCAATTTGGCACAACTTAATGGTTCATGCAAAACCTGCAAATAATGTATTCGAGACAAGGCTGATCTTGAGTCCAGCTGATGCTGATATGGAAGAAGATAATAATCCGTTCGGCTATGTACCACAACGAAGTAGAGATCTTTTTTGCTGTACATGGTGGGAGAGACAATGGAATTTGAGGATCAGGCGAATATTCCAGAATTCCACAAGAACATCAAGCCAGAGGCATTTCTTGATTGGCTTCCTGTTGTTGAGGACATCTTAAAGTTAAAAGTTCTTGATGATCATCAGGTTCCCTTGATAACGACTAGGCTACCAGGTAGATTAAGAGCATGGTGGCAGCAAAATAAACCAATAAGATGCGGTAGGGCAAACCCAAAAATAGTGACTTGGGAGAAGATGGAACAAATACAAGCAACATTCCTCCCCAAAACTCAAAATTGGGGGACTATATGAATTTAAGAAAAGAAGGAAAAAAACCAAGAGTTAATTATCGTGAAATGGAAAGGTACACTTGCTTTCCAAAGATTCTAGCACAGATCTTATATGTCAATTGGGCTGGAAATGTTGATGATAGAAAGAGTACCACAAAAGATTGCTTTTATATGGGAAACAACCTAATTTCTTGATTCAAGAAAAAACAGACAACACATCTCTTTCCACTGCCGAGGCTAATGCATTGTTGCAAGTAGCCAGATGAAATAAGATGCTACCAAATTATGGGATTCATCAACAAGAATTACTACTCTATTGAGACGAAAAGGTGTCATCAATATCTCTGAAAATACAATGCAGCATTCAAGAACAAAACACATTGACATTCACCAACATTTTATTTGGGAACTGGTTGAGAAGAAGACTTTAGTTCTTACATATGTTGCAAAGACAAGCAACTAAATGATATCTTCACAAAGCCACTAGATGCCATAAGATTCAAAAACTTGCAATATGAATGTACAGTGTAGTGTCAAAAAAAGAAAAGAAAAGAAAAGAAAAGAAAGAAAGAGGAGGAGGATGAGGAGGGAGGGTAAGGAAAGCAGGATGCAGATGATGGGATCTTCACCATGTACCGGATTTTGACGCTCATTAATTACAAGAAGACTAGAAGCCATGATACATACACATTTCTTCACTTCTCATTTCTTACTTGTTTTGAGCCCTAATTTCTTCCTCTTCTTCATAGTTGCCTAATCTGCTGAAAATGCAATGATGGTCACAAGGCTCACTCCACAGATCCCATGCTCCTCTGCCAATCAAAAAAATTTATGGGCAAGGAAATCTATTTGGTTTTCAATGGTTCCGACAGAGTTCTCTTCTATCTCTAGTGACCTAGATGGTCGCGTTCCACAGTTGAGCATTATTACATCTGCATTAAATCCTGTTCTTAGGACTCCCTATAAACCTCCACTTTAATGGTACTTATGCAAAGGGAAGATAGCAAGAACTGAGGAATGCAAAACAGTTCGACTATTGCCACTTCTTCATCATTAGGGCAAGGTTCCCACATGCTAAAGTTGCTTCTCAAGTTTGTTTGTATACACTGTGAGCAAGTAAATCTCTCTTTATCTCAGGGGACCAAGGTGTGTGTTGTTAACGTCAACATTGCTTCAAAAGAGTAAGGCATCACACTAGTAAGCACCCTGCCCCACAAGCCCATGGTGATCATGGGACCACTGTCCATCCAGGCTCTACAGTTCCTACCAATGTTGATGCCACTCCTAGATGCACGTGCCCTCTTGCTCTAGTCCTCCAAAATTGTCACCATGTTACAACCGCTGAGCATTCACCTCTGATAGCTCTTCTCATTTTCCCAGGTCAAAACATCACCCAAGAAAAAAGGGAAGCCTCTTTTGTTCCCAAACTTGAAGTTTCTAATGTCATTTCCACTCGTTTGTTATATGAATTATAAAAAAAAAAAAAAAAAAAGCTTGGACTTCCTTCTCTAACACACACACACATATATCTGAATGCAATATCTATCATTTTGATTTTCACAAATTCAGGATTATCGATTGGTTAACTACTCAGAATCTGTTACAGTTGACTTCTACGTCTTCCTACTTTCTAGGTCTAGTTCACAAATTCTATGTCAATCTTGATGAAAAAAATCTCTGTGCAAACTTCTTTTTGTTATCATTCTGTGAAAATTTGTTGCAAAGTGGTCAGTTTTTCTCCTTTTGTCATCAACGATGTCTTTGGGATGCTTGAGGTGGATCCTAATAAGTCTTCTCCTCTACATTGTTTGAGTTGGATATGGATACTATGGTCCAAGAGTTGACTGGCAAATCGGGCACCAAATGGCTTAAGTTTGAAGGCTTGCGCTCTTCATCTCTCTTTGTAAAGTACTTTCTTTTGAACAAAATATCAATAGTTAACTAGATGCCTTCCAAACATACTAGTGATGTCTACAGAGATAGGGCGATTCTCCCCTATGCTGTTGGAATTGGTCTACCACTTGACATGGGTCGTGTCATCTTTGAAAGAATCTCCAAGCTGGCTGGTTTTGATCCCAATCGTAACAAGTTGTTTTTTCTATGCATTATTCTATTTTAGTACATCTCCTCTACAAGATTTCCTCTTCATCTGAGAACCCAGTACCTATTCAAGGGAGCGCCATGTTTCTCCTACTGATGGTGAGTGGAAAACTTCTTCTCTTGCTGGTGGCAATTTGTTTGCTCCTTCCAGTTGCTTTGAGTCTCTTCACAATCCATAGAGTATTTGGACAATCTCAAGCATTGTCTTGTTGCTATGACAGGGGAACATAACCACCTTCTCTCCCTCTCTTACCGCAAAAAGGGGGAATATTGTGGATGTTTTGTTTTGGATGGTTTGGTTTGTGTTTGCTTTTGTTGTTGTGCATACTATGCCTCAATGGTTGTTTTGAGTTTTGTTTTGGATGGTTTGGTTTGTATTTGCTTTTTTTGTTGGGTATACCCTCCCTCTCATGGCATCTGATGAATTGGCATGTTTGGTGGCAAGGATCATAGTACATTATCTCTAATTACGGGACTAATTGGGCATGCTTCCTTCTCAAGTTTTGTACATTTTATTCTTGTTTTTGGCAAAGTAAATCAAGCACATATCTTCATGAGCTAGGCCATGTTTCCAACATAAGCTTTCATTAAGCTATGGTAAGTATTAAGGACATAGCAGACATAGGCTATAGTGTCAAACTGTGTGAACATTTGTGTACCCTTGAGTCTTTGATCTCTTTGGTTTTGCTTTTTTACTATAAAACTTGATACTTAATTTACAAACGAACCTAACACACTCTTAAGCTAAAGGTGCTGGCTGTAAGGATTGTCAGCTTAACAATGTAGCTCATCTAGAAGTGAGAAAATTTTGATTTTCATAGTATCATACTATAAATGATCTTTATCATCTTTGTACTGCAAGTATGCAAAAGAAAGAAATTAGGATTAAGAAATTGTTTGTAGTGGCCTTTATTGACCATGGATGAAGTTTTTTTGGTTGAAAACAACATTAACATAGGGGATTTTCATAGTGATCTTTTTGACATAGACTTGAGGGTTTATTCTAGTGATAGGATAGAGCAGAAGGCATTAGGAGCTTGTTTTTAACTGATCGAAACTTGGTATAAACCTTGCCACATATGTGGTTTTTGAGCACTCACAAATCACACATCAACTTCAACATTCACAAAATTCAAAAAAAAAAAAAAAAAAAAAAAAGCACGGTTATGCATTGTCTTAAGGCATACTGTCAAAGAAGGAAATGGAGTACACTTATGTACCTATGTGGCATCAAGACAGCTCCTGCATGACCTCCATTCCCTTCAAAATCCACCTTGATACTTGCAGGTGCAGCAATGGCAGTTACAACACCAATAGAAATACCTAGGTTAAAGAATCAGAACAAGACTTAAGAGAGACCAATAAAGGTACTTTAGTTATTTAGAAAAAAAACTACCTTCTTCTTCCAGAATGGGGCCTTGTTCTATGTGCAATTCCACAAAAGCCGAGTAGAATCCTTTCTTCAGAAAAACACTGGACAAGTCCTCTTGATCTCGTGCATAACCAGCAGACCTTGCGGCGGAAAAAAATGATACATTCTGACCATCAACTGTATTCTTAAGAGCATTTGCAAGTGGTATGCTTCCAGCCAATAGGCGGCTGCAAATTTTGAAACAGCAAGTTCTGAGTTAAAAGTTTCTAACCCCTGAGCTTACCTTGCAAATCATCAATAATAGAATTCAAGACATACTAGTAATAGATTTTCTTTAAGGTTGAAATCACAAGGTTAAACCTAGAAGTTGTTTAACAAAAAATTTATAACTAAATTACGCATATAGTCCAAAGCCTAAATACGGTGTGTAAATCTTTTCTTGACCTTCCCAAGCAGCTGATTCCAAAGCGTGTTGGCTCCTCTGATGTGAATAAGATGATCTCTAGTGATCTTTTAGGTTTGAAACCAGACCTGTTAGCATCAGGAGGGAACACAAGAATAAGGATTAGCAGTGGACAAAAGGGCAATTTTACATGTGTCTTACAATCATGAGGAAATATTGCATTTCATAACACAAAAGGGAAATCTTATTTCTCTTTTTTTTTTTTTTAAAGATTTCTACTGGAGCAATTATTTTGAAAAGGTGAAAAAAAAAAAAAAACCCTTCTGTGGAATTTTGTAATGAGTTCAAAAATGGACATTTTTTCCACCAAAAGGTTTGCATCCAGAGCTAACTTAGATCAATAATAGGTCAATTAAGGCACTAATAATGCATAAAGAAAATGTTTAAAGGGAATTAAGAATTTTTGGAGGTAATTGCTCTGATGCATTAGATTTGAAACATCAATATAGTGTGGGTCATGGTCAGCCATTCAAGTTAATAACAAATAGGAGAGGAAACCAAATATTGGTTATTGGAACTAGAATCTCCTTCATGGGGTTTTGAAGCATATCGAATAGTTGTTTGCTGTTCAAAGTTACACAGGTACTAAGATCATACTAAAACAATAAGGCACTGAGAATCTATATTGAAATAATAAAGGGTACTATACAGTTTCAGGAGAAATTAAATTAAAGCATTATATTTGGAACCTCTATAAGCAGGCCAAGGGCCAGTCATTCAAAGCAGAAAAGACTAAAGAGAAGCCTTCTCTGAAAAATACAAAATGAAAGCTCATTAATATTACTCACTCCAACTAATATGTCAATGAGATTTGTGAAGAAGCATGCCAAGAGCTCATTTTGCCTTGCCATGTCCCAACTGCGTAGATTAATCTCGAATTCTCCATCAATTAAAGGTAAAAATTATGTCTAATTTTTATGGAAGAAAAATCTCAAGAGAAATTAACTTGATCATATATTAGAAACTTTATGAAACACCCACATACCACACCTTCTTCAATTCAGCTTTGGGCCATACAAAAGATGTTTAAATCAACAACTCTATCCATTTAATAACCATGAGAATTAGAACACCGCATTGATGTCTTTAAAGAAAAGTAAAAAATAAAAAATAAAAAATAGAACAGAAAAAAATAAAAGATTCATATTGGTTATTTGAAATATTTATCAGCAATTTACTTTAGGTACAATAATGCCCTGTTTGGCTCATGATTCGAGGACTGTTTTCTACATTCAAAGCTTAAAAGACATAGGAAAAAAGATGTTTGGTAGACTAGATTTTAGAACTATATATTGAAAGTTTGTTGGTTTTAACGTTTTTGAAAATGGCAAAATGTCATTTTGAAGTTTTTATTTTTTGAGTTTTATTCAAGTTTTTAAAACATATACCAAACACCACCTAAATGGTATAATTGCTGAATGTCTTGTGACATAAGTGTTGGCAACATACTAACACCTACACATCATAAGGACGCGTTTTTCTTTAAGGAAAATTTTCATGTACAACTATATTAATAACAATGACCAAGTCACACACCTCCTCAGCACGTTGATTGCCTCAATTGCACCCAAAACACCAACCACTCCATCATACTTTCCAGAGTATGGAATAGCATCAACATGAGAACCTGTTGCAACTCCCGGGAGACCTGAATCAGAACCATTCCTGCACAAAGGATTAAAAAAGTGCCTTGAGATTACACCAACAGCAAAAAACCCACAAATGAAAGGAAGACAAAATGTTGATGAGATGTTCTATGTGATACAGGGGCTTTAGTTTAATTATTCAAATATTAATTACTTATTATTCAATCAAATAATGTAAAGGTCAATGAAGGAACTAATATTAACATTTGCTTTACCTGCAAAAAACATAAAATAATATAAAAAATTATGAGAGATAAAGAGGAAAATAAAGGTAAAGATAGGCGTAGAATAGAAAGAAATGACGAAAAGATGAAGTGTTAAACCATTGTTAAAAAATTGGATGACTAACACATTAATTAAATTAGAAGATGGAAAATTGTATGGGAATAGAGTTCATAATTATTCGAAAAAAACAAAAGAGTTAGGAAAATCTGTATATACACAATCCAAAAATTAGACGCCTAATTATTGGCCACAGCATGTGGATGGAAAAACAAAATGCAAATTGATAATTAAAGGAGTTTGGAAGGAATTGCTTCAGAAAATTTGGCCTCCTAGCATTTGGTAGATTGAGAATTCAGGAATTGTTGTGCAAAAGTTTTCGATGAAGGTGTTCTCTGAAGTCACTTTAGGAATTTTATTTGACTGTTTACATTTAGCACATGGTTCGTCAACTGTGTTCGACATATCAACATACAAAGGAAGGAGGGTTTTCTTCTTCTTTGCTTTTATTGCAGAAGTAGAACTCCTTTCAAACTACTTCTAGTTCAATATCAATTAGAAGAAGTTTGTTCATTAGGTCGTAATGGAAGATTAAATTCAGAGCCTAAGGCATAAGGTCACAAATATATGTCGTCCATTCTCCCTTCCACATTTTGGTTCTCACGGGTAAGGTTGTTGGTAGAGATGATTAAGAAAATACATAACAAAAGCTTTTTGATGTAAGATTCACCATAACTAGCTTAACTAAAGACCAGTTAAGTGGATTCCAGAATTCAAGACTCAAAAGTCATTTCAACACATACTGGCACAAAATATAACCAACAATAATAATAAGAACATGAAGAGTGGACCTGACATATTTCTGTTTTGTCCTTGGAAAATTATCTTTTATACCAATCAGAAAAAAGAAATAAAGATTTAAACACTTACCAACGACCAAATATGTTACCTACAGCATCTTCTCTAACAGATAAACCAGCAAGTCGCATTAAGTTCTTGATGTACCTGCAATTGAAAATCCAAATCAAAATATTGAAAACAAGTACTAAAGAGTGTTACTAAGTAACGATTTAGTACATTGCATAGCCAAGCTCTGTTTATAATTTGAGACTATCCTTTCTTATTTATATTGGTTTTATCATTTGTCTTATATCTTCTTTCTTTCACAATTTAATATGAAAAACTTTTTCTTTCCCTTTCTCTTTCATTTTCCTCTAATTTGTTCACATTTTCACAAAAGTAATACAAGAAAATTAAATGATGTTAAACAACCTGCCTATCAATCTGTTTTATTCTTTTTTACTCCATGATCTTAATTTAGTTAAAAAATTTTATTACATTCCAGTGATGTGAATATTGACTGCTCCCAAGATAGAGCATAATTGAGGAAGCAAATGCATGTAGTCCATGTAGTTGGAATTAAACCAATCCAGTAAGACAAGTCCCAATACCCATCATTGGAGTTTGCAACTTTAACTACATGTATAATTTGAATTTTGAGCAGCTAGGTGTCAAACTATTCAAAACAATATATCTTCATAAAAGGAGAACTTCAACAAAACTCCAAAATAAACTACTCAGAACTAGATTAAATATGCCGACACGTAGTTGGTAGAAAGCGGCTTATAGAAGCCAAAAATTCCTATTTCAGCGCTTGGCACTACCTCACCTTCCAAGTTGACAGGGATTAATGAGTCAAAGAAGGACCTAATACCTCCTCCAGTACGTGGTATGGTGATGAAGTTGGTTATACTACTAACTACTAACATTGTCTCTTGCACAAAAAAAAAAAAAAAAAAAAAAGAGGAAATAAAGAAAGAAATCTTGATGAAATATTTGTAAAGACGAACTCATAATGCCAGTCAAATTATTCAATCATTACCCAAATGTTGGAAAAGTAAACTCAGATGTAGAAAAACTTAATTAAGTTGCACAACACTAGGTACTTTTTTTTGTTCAAAAACAAGTGAGTAAATAAGTAGCTTATGGTTAGCTATGCAGTGAAGTTCATAAAGAAAACAGACAAGTCATATGAGCCCTTAGTGTCTTTTGCAAGAAGAATATGCAACTATGTAACTCAAAGAAATGATACCCAATATGGAGGAAAATATGATTAAGGATGGATGCTCCCTTGCAGAATAGTTTAACTACTTGGGAAGATGAGATAAAATGGCTCCCTCAAAACTAAAAAGATGGATGACTCATGTTCGGGATGTGTGCATGACAAATACAAGTGCTTGAGAATAGGGTTGTGATAATTGAGGAAGGATGTTGTCAATGTAGGTAATCAGGTTTGGATATGTCAATATTCTCAGGTAATGGGAAAACCGAAAAAATTTTGGGACAAAAAGATGTGCAAAATGTAGAAAAGGGTCATAAATGAGATTTAATAGTTTTTTAGTAGACAATTCTAATTCCATACATTTAATAAAAAAAAGGTGAAATAACAAAATCCTTAATGAAATGGACAAAGAAAAGTAGAATTCATTGCTCTTATTCCATAGATTCAAAATGAACTTGAAATGAATCACCAACATTTCTAATGAGTTTCTTCACATCGTTCAAGACTAAAAGCCAAAAAGGTTGTCTTTACCACATATCATGCTTTATCTGAAGGTGAGCCTAGTCTCAACAGACATTGCTATATTTTGACCTAGAGGTGACAGATTTGAATTCAAATACAGGCTCTAATATGGAGGGAAGGATGCACATGCACTTATTTCCTCAAATCTAGTAATGATATGAATGAATCTCACATGCTAATTACACCCTTTTTACGATGCATTACATGATACTTTCTTGTCAACCATATGAAGCTACCGTATTCATTTCCCCTATGCCAATTACCTTTTGTCATGCATGCTCTCTAGCTAGTCTCATCTGCAAGTGTTTCTTTTTCTAGTAAGCCTCTCCCACCAATGCCATTTGGAGGCTTTGTGGAGAGATCAATCCCCTATTTTCGTACTCTTGGTGAGATCTATGAAAATTTGATGGATAACCAAACTTTTTTATTAAGTGTTTCTAGCTTTTGCAGTACCTTAATGGTTTATGGAGTCTATCCTACTTCATGAACTAAAGCGATAGGAGTTTGGAACTTTGGAGTATTATTAGATTACTTTCTCTATGGAAAGAACTTTGAAGGAATTCAAATTTCACTAACTGACATTTAAAATTTGTTGGGATATTTGGCTAAGCTCGAAAAATCATATTTGTGATGAACCAAAATAGTTTGCTATTTAAGAATGGTATAATGTCTTTGCAACAACCTCGGCAAGTATCCTTAGTACAATAAAGAGAAGGCCAATAAACGGGGGGCCGGGGGGGACAAAATCTTATTTAAAAGTTAAAAGCTTGTATCTTTCATGCTCATTTGTACACACTAAGATGCATATCACCTGATGTGGGAACAGACAAGTAAACATATTGGTGATCAAAATAAATTTGGCACATGAAGAAGGCAGAGAAATAGTTAGTGCTTCAGACAACAATGAATCAGCAATCAAATTTTCCGTGACGTATTCAATACACATACCAGGAAACTAATTATCCTATCCGTGCAGATTTCCTTAAATCATTTATAAACATATAATTCTCCCTAAATTCAATCTAACTTTGAAATATTAGCCCCTTCAAACACCGAAAATCAAGGAATAACTCCCAATATCCATAATCATTTTCCCCTAGTTTCAGTGCATGATGTCATAAAAAACTATGCGCAAAGCCCAATGCCTTTTCCATTTCCCTGAAGAATATTAGGAGATAACATCATAACAAAATAAACTAGACTTGTTTCTTGTAAATTTGATACATTGAGCCAAAAAAAAAAAAAAAACACAGAACGAGGTATTAAAGAAGACCCTTGACTCCACAAAAATAATTGTATTGACACCATAGGTGTACTGAGATACTAACAACTCCTCTCAAACCGACTTATCTTTTTTTTTTTTTTCTTTTCTCGTGTGTTGATACAAGGTCAAGGGATGTTGATACTGGGGCTAGAGAAAACTAAGACCCTCAGTGAGGCCAAGAAGGCGAGCACAACAACGAGATACAAAAGGAGACCAAATGGGAACTATGCAAACAAACTAGTGTTGTCCCATTCCCACTTATTAGCAAGAGGAGAGAATTGAACTAACAACCTCTAGTGAAGGGTGGTTTTGGATGCAACACCATGAAAACAAATAGTGAAGAACACACTTATCAAATGTGTGATACACCAACAATCACAAAAATAGTAGCAAATGATCAGATAGTGCCTTGAACAAACCTCCTGGCCAACACATCCTTCTCACTGTACAGAATCCTAGTTACTGATGGTGCTGGTGTATCTGAGAGAGTTGATAGTTCATCAATCTACAAAACAGAAATGAGGAATCAACTTCAGACATTCCACTCTACAAACAGTACTAAGTTCATAGAATATTTCATTAACAACAGCAGAACTGCATAAATTTCCAATAAGAAGAAAGAATGCCCAACGAATAACAGAAACCAAAACCATACCAGTTATCAGATTTTTAATAATTAAAAATATAGATGTCAACCAAACTTCTAATGTTTGGTAAAAAAAATGCTAAGTATAATGTTTGAAATCTCCAATCAGAAAAACAAAAATGAATTTTGTAATGGGTTCAAATGCTACTCCAGATCTATAAAGTGGTCAAATTAATCACCTCCTTTTGTACTCAGAACTACAAGCACATAACGAAAATAAATAGCATGCCCACTAAGAAAATTCAAGAAACCAATATAATTGAACTGTTTAAAATTAATATGAAGGAGAAAGAAAAGAAAGAAACCAATAGGATAGGCTAAATTACTTGTCTTTGCAAGCTTTCAGCGTCGACTGAGAGAGAAGAGAGAGAGCTCGGAGAAGACTGCTGCTCATGAATTGGGTATCCAGAGAAGTCTTCCATTGTTTTCGTTATTGGGTCTTCGTCTTTAAGAGCTATGATCTCAGAGAAGGAGAAGGAGAAGAAGAAGACGATTACTATCAGCAGAAGATGTAGAAGTTGGAGGAATCTCAAACCCATTTCCCTGTTCCCTCTTGGCGATGAAACTCTGCTGGTTCTCTTTGGAGTACACAACTTTCAGTGAGATTGGGCACTTGGCAACTTTTTGTGATTTATGTTTTGTTTGTGGTTCCTTTTTTATGATTGAAAGCGAATCCAGATTGTCCTTCAATTTAAAAGTAATTTTTGTTAACTTCAAAAAGAGTAAAATCACCTTAAAAAACTACAAGACACCAACTTAAATTTACATTAGTAGAAGCATTTTTTTTAAAGGGAGTTTCTCTTATAATTTTTATGAACATTAATGTGCCACTACAATGGTGCATTCCTTCAATTTAAAAAATAACTTCTCTTTTACTTTAAAATAATAAAATCACCTTAAAAATTATAAAATTGTTATAAATAATAATATTAAAATATTAAATGTTATTGTAACCCCTTTAATATTTATTATTTTGTAACCTTTAATTTTATAATGTTTAAATTAATGAGATTATTTAAATATTATCATTATAAGTAATATAATCTCTCATTCTAAAAAATCATATAAAGATGTCTTGAATTTCATAAAAATCATCAACAAATAGAATAATTTTCTCTTAAAATTTTTTTTTCTTTTTAGTGTTTTTGAGTTTTCTTCTTTTTCTCTTAAAAAAATTCTTATATTTTTTCAATTTGTTTTAGTTTAATTCATAATATGTTATCAGCAGGATCTCGCTCTTCAAGGTCAACTTCGAAGACACAAGAGTTTGGAAAGAAAAAGCTTGAAAGTATGTTTTATAGTTGTATCTAGTACAATCTTCTATATCAGAAATCAAAAGTGATATAAATAGATATATTTAATATTTTATCTATTGATTAAGTTCTATTCTTGATTTTTATAAATAGTACTATAAGTTTGGGTTAATAGTAGGTAAATCTTATCCTAAGTAAATCTAAACTTTGAAAGGGAAATGAGTTATCTTGTCCTAAAGGGCTCGTTACTCTAAGTAGATTCAGTCTCATCGCCTTTTCTGAAAGTTGTTCTACCAATTCATATAAATAATACATTTTGATTAAATATCAAGATGTAAATATATATGTAATTAATATTATTTATTATTAACTAAAATATATATAACTTATCTATTTCATTTAAATATATTAAAAAATTATTTTAAAAAATAATTGTTTAAATAATCACATTCTAGTATATTTTATATATATCTTGTGAAGTAACATGTCAAATCTTACGAAGTTAAAATTTGTGGCACTTGATATTTTGGGCAAAAATTATTCATCATAGATTTTAGATGTTGAAATTTATCTTAATGCAGTGGGTCTTGGAATCACCATCAAAGAGGGAGATAATGAGTCCCTGTAAAATCGTGCCAAGGCAATAATTTTTTTCATCACCATCTCCATAGGGGATTGAAAATTGAGTACCTTACAATAAAAGATCAACTTGAATTGTGGAAATGTTTCAAAGAAAGATATAACCACCAAAAGACAGTAATTCTTCCAAAGGCTTGTTATGACTGGATGCATCTTCGGTTACAAGACTTAAAAAGCGTGAGTGAGTATAACTTTGCGTTATTTAGAATTAGCTCTCCATTATTATTGTGTGGAGAAAAGATCATTGATGATAATATGTTAGAAAAAGCATTATCCACCTTTCATGCTTCGAATATGCTCCTGCAATAGCAGTATCGAGAGAAATGATTTAAAAAATATTCACAGTTAATTTCTTGTCTTCTTGTGGCTGAACAAAATAATGAGTTGTTAATGAAAAATCATGAAGCTCGTCCAACTGGTTCTACTCTATTCCCTGAAGTGAATGCAGTAGCATCAAATAGTACTGGACATGGAAGAAGTTATGGTCGTGGTCGTGGTTGAAGTTGACATACATATCATGGTGGTTATAGAAACTCTTCGCATCATCAAAATAATATCAACCACCAGAAGTGGAAAAATTATGAGAAGAAAGAAAAAAAAAGGAAAAAGAGTTTCAAAGAATTTTGAAAATGTATGCTATAGATGTGGTATGAAAGGACATTGGTCATATACCTATCGTACGTCAGAGCATCTTGTTGATTTTTATCAAGCATCATTGAAAGAAAAGGAAAAAAAAATGTAGAGACAAATTTTTATTTTTTAAAATGATGACATTAACCAAAGTTCCCTTGACATGACACATTTAGATGTAGCAAATTTCTTTGAAAACTTAGAAGGAAGTTGTGACTAAACGAAGATGGTTTTTGAACTTTTATTTTCATTTGATTATATGTATCACTTTTTGTATGTTTGTTTTCAACGCGTGTTGCTTCTGTGTGTTTTACTTGGTGTATTTTTCTCACATATGTATATATATATAAGTATTTCTTACGGATATTTGTTTTATTTTAACGAAGAAAATATGGATGTTCATGATTGAAATTTAGTTGGAATTAATATCAAAGATGAATATATTTGTTTTGTAAACAGTGCTATGACACATACCATACTTACAAATAAAAAAAAATATTTCTCATTTGTTTATGCAAGAAACTAATGTTAGCACAATATCTAGCAGTGCAAAACTTATTGAAGGCTCCAAAAGAACTAATTTATTGTTACCTGACAGAAAAAAGATTATTATAAATGATATATTTCTCTCTACTAAGTCTCAAGAAACTTGTTAAGTTTCAAAGATATTGGAAAAAATGGATATCATATTGAGACAATTAATGAAAAAAATATTGAATACTTTTACAAGTGTGGTATTGGGTAAGACATATGTTTGTAAAAAAAATTATCAACTTTTTCTTTTAGTTTATACTACACAAATATTATAACATTGAGATAAATGTTACAGTAAACCAAAAGTTTACTGATGTAAATATTTTTAATATTTGACATGACCGGTTAGGACATCACAGTTCTATAATAATGCAAAAAATCATTGAGAATTCACATAGACATTTACTTAAGAATTAGAAGATTCTTAACTCTATTGAATTCTTATACTCTGCATACTCTCAAGGAAAGCTTATTATTAGACCATCACCAACTAAGATTGGAATTGAGTCTCCTGCATTTCTAGAACGTATACAAGGTGACATATGTGGGCCCATTCACCCATCATGTGGACCATTTAGATATTTTATGGTTTTAATTTATGCATCTACAAGATGGTCACACGTATCTTTATTATCAACTCATAACGTGGTGATTACGAGATTATTTGCTCAAATAATACGATGAAGAGCTCAATTTTCAAACTCTAATCAAGAAAATACGTCATGAAAATGTTAGTGAGTTTATATCTCAAGCTTTCAATGATTAGTGCATGTCAGTTGAGATTATTGTTGAACATCCTGTTACTTATGTTTATACACAAAATGGTTTAGCAAAATTATTTATTAAGTGCCTCCAATTAATAGTTAGACCATTGATAATGAGAGCAAAACTCCCTGTTTCTGTATGGGGACATGCTATTTTACGTGTAGTAGCTCTTATATGCATCAGGCCAACGAATTATTATAAATTCTCTCCTTTGCAATTGGCTTATGGTTAGGAGCCAAATATTTTCTATTTAAGAATTTTTGGATATGTAGTATATGTTCCAATTATTCCATCACAATGTACTAAGATGAGTGCTCAAAGGAGGTTATATATATATATATGTTGTTGGGTATGATTCTCCATCGATAATTAAGTATCTTGAACCAATAAATAGAGATGTTTTTATAGCATGGTTTGCTGATTGTCATTTTGATGAGACAATTTTTCCAACATTAGAGGGAGAAAATAAACCGTTGGAAAAAGAAATAGATTGAAATGTTTCATCATTATTCCAATTTGATCCTCAAACAAAGCAATGTGAACATGAAGTTCAAAGGATAATTTATTTGCAAAATATTGTAAACAGATCGTCAAATGCATTCATTAACCTTAAAAGAGTGACTAAATCTCATATACCGGCTGTCAATGCTCCAACTCATGTTGAAGCCTCTGAAGGACAATTTATTGCAAATGAATCTAAGGCACACTTGAAGCATGAAAGAACAATTGGTTTAAAAGATAAAAATCCTCAAAAAAGAAAAAGAGCAACCGATAAGGATGTCCAAATAGATAAGGTTGTCCAAATAGAGGAGGTAAATACTCCTGAAGAGATTAGTGATGTAACTAATAATGAAACCCCAGAAGAGGTTCATATAACCGAAAATAATGAAGAAAATTTGATTATTTATTTCACTACGAGGATGAGATGGAACAAAAAAAGGTTGTTGATGATATCTTTGCATATAAAGTAGCGCTTGATGTTTTGAATGAAAGTAAAGATCTTGCATCTAAATCTATTGAAGAATATCGTAAAAGACATAATTGGAAAAAAATGAAAAAATGCAATCCAGATAGAGTTAGACTCACTTGTAAAATGAAACTTTTTGGACCTGTAGTCCAAACACCTGAAGGTGTGACCCCTGTAGGGTATAAATGGATTTTTGTGCAAAAATGAAATGAGAATAATGAAGTCATAAGAAATAAAGCGCAACTTGTTGCACATGGTTTTACCCAAAGACCAAATATTGATTATAAGAAGACATATTCTCTCATAGTCGATGCAATTACATTTAAATATTTTATGAGTCTGGCAGTCTAAGAAAAACTTGAAATGTGTCTAACAGATATAGTAATGGACTATTTATATGGATCTCTTGACAGTGATATTTATATAAAAATCTCAGAAAGATTTTAGATGCCTGCAACATCTAACTCAAATTCTCGAAGAATTTATTCAATAAAGTTACAAAGATCTTTGTGTAGACTAAAACAATTTAGATGAATGTAGTATAATCGTCTAAGTGAGTATTTGTCTAAAGAAGGTCATAAGAATGATCTAATTTGTCCATGTATTTTCATCAAGAAAACTAGATCCGCATTTGTTATAATTTTTATATATGTTGATGATTTGAATATTATTGGGAACCCTGAAGAACTTCCAAAAGTAACAGATTATCTAAAGAAAAAACTTAAAATGAAAGATCTTGGTAAAACTAAGTTTTGTCTCAACTTGCAAATTAAACATTCATCAAGTGGAATTCATAATCATCAATTAACTTATACAAAAAAGCTTTATACATGGATAAAGCTTATCCATTAAGTACTCCAATGGTTGTTTGTTCACTTGATGTGAATAAAGATCATTTTCGGCTCGAGAAGATGATGAAGAACTCCTTGGTCCTAAAATACTATATCTCAGTGCCATTGGTGCATTAATGTATCTTGCTAACAATACAAGACTGATATAACATTTTTTGTGAATTTATTAGCAAGATATAGTTCTTCACTTACAAGAAAACATTGGAATAGAGTTAAACATGTATTCAGATATCTCTAAGGCACAATTGATCTGGGTTTATTTTATTCAAATGAATCTCGAGAGCAATTAATTTGTTATGTAGATGCAGGATATTTATCTGATCCACATAAACCAAGATCTCGGATAGGCTATGTATTCACATATGGCGATATTGCTATATCTTGAAGGTCTACCAAACAAACATTAGTTACTACATCATCAAATCATGTTGAAATATTAACAATTCATGAGACAAGTCGAGAATGTGTTTGGTTAAGATCAATAATTCAACATATTGAAGAGACTTGTGGTTTATTTTCGAAGAATGATGTTGTAACAATATTATATGAAGATAATGTTGCTTGCATCACCTAACTAAAAGGATGATACATAAATGGAGATAGAACAAAATATATTTCGCCAAAGTTCTTCATCACACATGATCTTCAAATAAATGATGATATTGGAGTTCAACAAATTCTTTCAAGTAATAATTTGGCATATATGTTTACAAAGGCTTTACCAGCTACATTATTTGAAAAGTTTGTTTATAATATTAGGATGTGTCGGCTTAGAAATCTTAAATGATATCATCAAGAGGGGGAGAATAAAAAAGAGTTATTGATTAGTGCACTGTAATCTTTTTCCCTTAGTTAAGGTTTTGTCCCATTGAGTTTTCCTTGCAAGGTTTTTAACGAAACAGTCCTAACAATGTTATAAGACTCCATAAAATATACTCTTTTTTTCTTCTAGATCTTTTTTTTTCATTGGGTTCTATCTAATAAGGTTTTAATAAGATATATTCTCATATAAAAGGCATTCAAATGGGGAGCGTTATAAATAATAATATTAAAATATTAAATGTCTTTATAACCTCTTTAATATTTAATATTTTATAACCTCTAGTCCATAATATTTAAAATAATGAGATTATTTAAAGATTATCATTATTCATAATGTAACATCTGCATTCTAAAAAACTATATAAAGGGGTTTTAAGTTTCATAGAAACCATTAACAAAGAGAACAATTCTCTTTTGAAATTATTTTATCTCTCTAGTGTTCTTGAGTTTTTTTTTCTTCTCTTAAAGAAATTTTTGCATTTTTTAATTTGTTCTAGTTTGATTCATAACAAAAATGTCAAACTAAATTTAACTAATGGAAATATTTTTATAAAGGATATTTTTTTATAATCATTAATTTATTACTACATATGTGTCTATATATATATGTGTTAATGGTTCAAGATAATTTGCGTGATGTATAGAGGTTCTTCAAAAAAAAAAAAAAAAAAAAGATAAAGGAAATATTTTTTATGGCTGTTATGAATATTATAGATGTAATATTATTATTTGAGAAGTTGGGAATGTATTATGAATTCTAGTCATCACCCAACACGAAAATTTGATATCTAAGGCTCTATATATGGTGCTCTACTTGTTTACATTTATAAAATGATAGGTTCTCATGCTAAGTTATACGATAAAACCCAAGATATTTGTAGCATAACTCTTTTTTTTTTTTTTATAGAAAATTATATTTAAGCCTCAAAACTCATAGCAAATTGCACATTGAGCCTTTAAACTTTTATCTGTTGACCTTGAGCCTTTGATTATTTATTTGATGTTGGTGTTTTTATTGATAATTCTCAAGTTAAAAAGCATGGTTTGATTGCAAGACGTGATTTTGGAAAGCACAATCTTAATAAGATTTATTTTTGTTGCCAATGGAAGAAAAACATTTAGTGGATTTGCCTAACATACTTATCATTTGTTGGGCTAGACATAATTATTAGTTAAATGCATAATGTATATATAAAGAAATTATTAGAGGCTCAATGTAAATAAATAAAAGATCAGAGACTCAATATATATTTTACCTGAAGTCCAAGGGTTTAAAATATTTTTTTTTTTCGTTTTTGTTTATTGATGGGACCATGTTGTGACTAATGATAATTTATATGTCATTTTGACATATTATCCGGTACTTGTATAGGCATTTTACAAGCATATTTGCATTCATTTAACATATTTAAGCTTTATTTTAGGTTATTTAAACATATTAGTTATACTTTACTTGGCATATTTTTAGTTTTAATTGTTTATTTAGTCATTTTGATTCAATAAATGTGTTGATTACTTGTTTTAATTAATTTTTCAGCAAATAAAATGCTCAAACAAAGGCAAAAAAAAAAAAAAAAAGTGGTACAAAATGATAAAAAAAATATTATCAAGGCGTTGCACAACCAAAAAAAAAAAAGCTGAAATTACAAAAGGAAGGCCAAAAATATTACATTTTGGGCATCATGATGCTACTCACAACACCAACACTGTGTTGCTTTCTCTACTTATACATGACATTAGTAAAATGTTTGCCTTTACCTCATTGTAACTCAAAATTGGACATTATTTATTTTTACTTCTAGATTTAATGTGAATTTTTACTTCTAGATTTAAGGGTTATCTTTATAAGGGGATTGGACACATAACAAACTAGAAAAAAAAAAAAAAAATTTGTTGAAAAAGTTGGGGAAAGGGACATGATTTAAAGGGCTCTCTAGTTCATATTTTTGGTTATTTTACTAGGGTTTTCATGTAATTTCTTTTTTGGGGTTTGCTTTGAGAATATTTTTCTTTTTAACCTTGACATAGAAGAAAAGATTAAAGAGACACACCAAAGAGAAGAACAAATCTACAAAAGGATAATAATGTTATAAATATTTTAAACAAATGTGGATGTCCATATACCTCCTTTTAGTTTATGAATATGGATGTTCATATATCTCTTATTTCTATGTTACAAATGAGTGTATTAATATGAATATACTTATATTAGTTACAATGTATTTTCAAACCCTATAAATGGGGGTCCTTGTACTTTTGTAAGATCATCCATATGCAATATTAATTTCATTCTCATCTTCCTTGTGTTCTTCATAGTTTCATTTCTTTCTTATTTCATAATACGTTAAAAACACAATCTCACTCTTCTTTGAAAATCTTGAAGATCAAAAAGATTTATTTGAAGAAACACCTACTCCAAAGACAAAGGCTTGAAGCGATATGTCAAATCTTACAAAGTTAAAATTTGTAGCAATTAACATTACAAGAAAAAATTATCTATCATGGATATTAGATGTTGAAATTCATCTAGATGTCATGGGCTTGGTGATAGTATCAAAGAAAATAATGATGTTCCATTGCAAAATCGTGCAAAGGTGATAATTTTCCTTCGTCATCATCTTGATGAAGGCTTAAACGCTGAGTGTCTTACTATATAAGATCCACTTATTCTTTGAAAAAATTTGAAGGAAATCTTAAAGGCCTATTATGATTGGATACATTTACGATTACAAGACTTTAAAATTGTCAGTGAATATAATTATGCAATTTTTAGAATTAGTTTTCAGTTACATTTTTGAAGAGAAAAAGTTACTAATGAAGCTATGCTAGAAAAAGCCTTCTCTACTTTTCATGCATCAAACGTGTTCCTGCAGCAATAATATAGACAGAAAGGTTTTAAAAATATTCTAAATTAATTTCATGCCTACTTGTAGTAGAACAAAATAATGAATTGCTAATGAAAAATCACAAGGCACGTCCAATTGGATCTACTAAAGTGAATGGTGTCATATATCATACTGACAATATTAGAGGACATGATCATGGTCGTGGTCACGGTTACAACACATAGAAACAAAGGAAAAAAATTCTACAACCTTCTCTTTCATTCCCCTCACTTTGGAGACCCCTAGTTCACTCATTTCTCTACCAAATGGCTTTGACTTTTAGCTTGTTGGAAAGAGGGAAAGGAGAAGAGTAACAGAAATGAAGAGTAGTTGCAAAAGATAAAAAATTTTGGAAGAGCAGTGAGGAGAACAGAGGCTAATTTTTAAGATAAAATGTATTGAATTTGCTATTTATGATAATGTAGAATGAAGTAATGAAATGAGTTCGATTTGTAGCTTTAGTAATCAACAACAGACAACATGATACTTGTTATTGGTAATGTATGATTCGATTTTGAATTAAGACAAATTCCATGGCTGAACAAGGGCCTTTAGTCATTAAACTTAGATTGTGACTTGTGACTAACTTAAGGAAATTCTAATGTCAATTGGAGTATATGTTTGTTTTAGATGAGTGATTCAGTTGTGATGCTTATGGAAATCTGAGAATCATATTGTGGGCAATTGCACATCTGTCATGAGCATGAAATTAAATGCATTACCTCAGTAAATTCCACAAGTCCCACTCTCGTACACCAACCTAGTATACACCATACCTAAACTCAACCCAAGTGTATAATTGTGTAGCATGCAGTTAATTAGACCAAATGAGGTGATAGTCGACCACCTACCATGAGAAAACATGTTTAACCTACAAAGACTGATTGATCAGAACTATATTATTGACTCTAACTACGAGCCAACGGTGTGTAAACTGGTATAGCTAACATAGTGAATGTGATCAGGTGGGTCTAGGCTTGAGGAAGCATAGGGTCAACAGAGAGGGGAGTAATATATATATATATACTTTCTTTAATTTATCGGCTTAAACATGTGCATTTTATTAGCATTAATCATATGTGTGCATTGTGTATTGTTAGTACGTGATGCATGATTTATCAGGTTTTATATCTCTTCTGGACTTTCAAGACGTTGTCTGGGTTTGTGGGTGAGATTACGTGTTGCTGCGGTGACACTAGAGATAAGCAATAACTGGTAGCTGCAAGTTATTAGTTTTAGACCACTTGGCCCCTAAGAGTTCCGAGGTTAGACTTATGTGTTTTACCTATATGCAATCATGATTATATTATTACTGCATTTACATTGTTTATGAGCATCTGAGCATGCATCTATATGTTCTTAGAATACTTGCATTAAGTGACAAGTAGGGTTGGTTACTCACTGAGCAGTGATTATTTTGGGCTCATTAATCTCTATCTTTACATTTTACAGGTTCTTTCCCATTGGATAAGGGGAAAGGTGTGCTCAATGAGTAGGGTCAGATGTGTGGGTTGTGCAGTCACTTGTATATATCACTCCACTTTATTTTGATGTGATGGTGGATTTCTACAGTGTTTGTGGAAATTATTATGATGAATGCATATATAACTTTGAATGTTCAAAATTAAGTTAAATCTTTCATTGTGTGTGTTATTTTTGTTATATATATTGAAGTTGGTTAAATCAGGTATGTGTTAAGGAAGAGGCTTAATAGTAGTCGGGCAGGTGGACTAAGTGGTTTACATGTTAGGTTGTTGTGCCAGTCAGGTTACCGTTAGATCCCGACAATGTTTGTATCAAAGCCAAAGGTTAGTATTGACACCAAAGTTAACATCAAGTTACCAATGTATATAGTGGACTAATTAAGGAGTTACTTTAGTTAGAGGAAATGATTTGATTGATTGGTTGCTATTGCGGGTGGGTGTGTGCGTGATATATGCTGACTGTGGATTGAGTTGGTTTGTGGTTGCGAAGCTTACAAGTTTACAGAATGTCCTACCAATTTGGACCCAGTGAGCCACTGCCAGCATGGGTTACCACCATTTTTTATGTCATTTATCGTAGTCACGAGCATTTGCAAGCATGATTAATTCACCTTGAAGCCAAGGTGAATCGAGTGTTACAGCTACTTGAGTCGCAATAGTCCAGAACCACCAATACTATAGCGACAAGTCGAATAATTGTTGCAACAACACCCAACAACAACTCATCTAGTGTTAATATTGATAAGAAAAGGAAAAGGAAAGCTGAAACCTCAAGGGGTAAAGGAAAACAAGTGAAACAAGTCTGTAAGTTGTAGTTAGTCCTTTGAGTGATTGTAGTGTATAGCAAGTTTTTGTATAAGGTAGTAGTTATAACATAAGCCATAAATGTATTTTGGGTTGATATAGGAAAAGTAGGTAATGAACTATAGGAGTATGGTTGGTGGGTCATTTTGGGATGTACGTGCTTACTATGGTTGAATGCAATATTAGTTAAATTTCATGTGTGCATGTGTTGATTACTTTAGATGATAGTAAATGGGTATGTATTATAAATGCAGATTAAAATGTCGAGAGGTCGTCCAGGTAGATAGCCACAATAACGAATTCCACCCCAACCTGAGCAAACAGATATGCAAAGATTAGAAGAATTGATAAGGGCTCAGGGAGAAATGTTACAGGTATTGACAACTGCCATTCATCAGCGTATTAATGGGATTGTAGCAGAAATACATAGAGTGATGCCCACGGATCCTCCCACAGTAGAGCAGGTACCAATTGAGGAAGAACATCCTAGACATAAGAAAAAGAAGTCACAAGACAAGCTTCTCAAAAAGTTTATAGATCTAAAACTAAAGGAGTACCGTGGAGGGATAAACCTACAACAAGCTGAGGACTGGCTGTTGAACATTGAAAAGAGAACAAGACCTATGAAACTTGAAGAAGTGTAATACTCCGACTCCCAATCGGACCTCCTGTCACGTGCTATGAGTCTAGCGCGGAGATGTACTCCCTTAGGCGGAGATGCCTCACGTGCGGGTTGTCGCTCATTGAGAATCGAAATACTACTTAAAAATATTTTTGTCAAAATCTGTTTTAGGACAATTTCAAAACATATTTTCATTTAGTGAATAGTCAAATCATCTTTATGTATAGCTCATCGGACCTTCACATTAAAATAAATAGAAAATAAAATCAGAAAATTTAAATCTCACAGCGGAATAAATTTTTTAAAAATTTGACTAAACTGAATACTTTATATAAAATAGTTCAAGTCCTAAGATGAAAACATTCATTTATAAGTAAACTGTAAAGCAAAACAAAATAAGTATGTACTTTATCTTTTCAAATTTCAACAAAAGAAAACTTGAATCCAAAATGTATTAACCTCTACCATATTCAAACTGACTGGTGTTGATCATTATGCTTTGCTCATATGAATACCTGTAGAATAAAGATTAGGATGAGCTCAAAAGGCTAGTGGATCATTTCTACACATCACACGCATTATACAGATCAAAATTCAAAACATTACAAACACTTTCACACATTGGGCGTTTCAAACATTCAATTATTTTAGTTGTAGTCTAAGACCGGAAGAGTGTTGATATGACTCTCGGTATTCTCCATGATCTTGCCTAATCATAGAAGTTCCTGAGTACCATCTAAAATCAGTTATGTCTCAGTATCACAGTCTAAGAGAGACTACTTACAACAACCTCGTACTACCTCCCAAAGAGTTTTAGCTGTTGCAAGTAGCTCAAGGTTGAGAATACCTACGATCTGCCTTATGGCTCGTTGATCTCACGCGGTGACATATAGAAGATGCCACCTCGATCCGCTTTCGGCTCGTCGATCGCACCGGTACGTGAATTTTCAATAATCTATCATCTTATTTTTTTAGTTTCACAAACAAGTTCAATCATACCAACGCATCATACATATAATAGAAAATTTATCAAATAATGCATGTGATTAAAATAGCAGAATAAATAAAGAATGCTACCTAAATGTAGCTTTCCTATTTAAGAATGTTATGGAATAATCGTGCATGAAATGAAATGGTTGATTATTCATCACACTATCATTCAAACACACCAAACAATTTCAATCAATTTCATAATAAAATTCTAATAACCTAGAACTATTCAATCAAATGCTTTAAATTTTAAATCCATATAATACGTATGAGTAAGAAAATCCTGCCCACCAGATTATTCTGGATGTCCCTTGCACCACTTTGTTGTATTTTTTCGCTTCTTGATTTTTAATTTGCAATTCAAAATCATAATAACTAATTCATAAGTTTCCTTTTTTATTACTCCCATTAAACTAAAATAATTCTATAAATCTTGTATTTCTAGAACTCTTCTAAAGATTAAATTCTAAAAAGTTAGTCTTTTAAATTTCTTATTTTCTATCTACCTCAAAACAAATTTAAGAATAGATGTCAAAAACTCCAATATTACTTCCACTCATCTTTTCTATCTCCAAGGAACTTATTTATTTTAAAACAAAGGTTTTTAACTCCTAAACTGTTAATTTGAGAATAAAATTAAAAAGATTAATTATTTTTCAAGTTCCTTGCTATTTATCTATAATGAATAGAAATATATTCTTGAGTTTGGATCATTATGATCATTATGGACTCTCATATCTATTTCTTTTCTAACTTGGAATCTATCCCAAAAATCCCTATTTCTACTTCAATTTGACAATTCCAATATTTAATATTTACATCAAGACTCTAAATAAATTCAATCTCTAATCATACTTTTTTTTTATATCAAAATCATCCATTCATTTCCTAAATAAATTTATTACAAACAAAATAAGACTTCCAAAATATAAATTTGAAATCCACAATCATCATAATAAATCCCTTTTAACTTAAATTATTTAAGGACGCCTTTAAACTATTATTTTCAGTCATTAATACTATTTGAATATAAGATTTTTATAATTATCATCTCAACAAATTTATTTAATGATCTCCGAAACTTCGAATCCCCTGAACTTCGATATCTATGTTCCAAACATCCATCCAAAAATCTACAAGCCTTAAAAATAATAGTTCTACCAAAATATTGAATAAAGCTTTAAATTTTTAAATTTCATTTTTTGCATATATAATCAAATAAAAATAGATTTCAAACTATCCAAAATTTAAAATCTAAAAATATACCTCTCTTCGTTCTTTTTCGCGTGAGTATACGTAGCTTCGCTTCTCCGTTTTTTTCCCGCACTAGCAGCAACGCACCAGCAATTGCTGTTTTTGTTCTTTGTCGCATGCACAGAGCATAGGTGCGTTTTTCTTCTTCGCACACCAAAATCCAGCAATGTTCAAATTCTTTCCTCACGGCCAGCAGTTGCAAAACCCAAGTCGCGATTCCTCTTCTTCATTTGTTTTTCTTCTTCACGGACCACTGCACATCACGACCAACAACTCACAGGCCAAATGCACCAGTTTGTAGCTAGAATTTCCTCTTTGTTTCCGTCTTTTCCGCTCGCACCAGCAACACCCCAAGCTGGATTTCTTATTGTTTTCACAAACCACAACGAGTAAGAAACCCAAATCACGTTCAAGCCCTAGACGCACAACCAGATTTTGCTCCTCTTCTTCGTTCTTCGTCCAACAACAACAACAACAACCAGCTACTGCTAGTTTTGTTCTCCTTCACGACCCTCTTCTTCTTCAAGGACCAGCACCAGTAGCTTCCCTTCTTCTTTGTTTTAGCTTACGGTTCCTCTGTTTCATGGACAACAACTATGGCTGCTACTTCTTTTTTGTTCGTCCAACCCAACAGTATGTTAAAAGGAAGACACAAAGAAAGAAGAAAACAACAAAGAAAAGAAAACGCTCTAGATTGCATAAATTTCTTTCTATATAAAAATAAAACAAGACAAAAGCCTTTATAGGCTTTACACCAACCAAAAAGTAGTTATCACAATCCCACTAATTTAAACATGTAGCAACAACCCCACTTACTCCACAAAAGTAGCTATCACAACCCCACT
>JAJIYU010000664.1:0-47025 GCA_030144865.1 Tinospora cordifolia | reverse complement strand
AACATCTGGTGAATTTGATTTGAAACTAACTGCTTAGTGAAGCATGATAAAAATGAATATTTGAAATCAAAGAAATGATTTAAACCTCGTGTATAGAGGTAGAAAGATAGATAGATGATGACATCTGTCGCACGCCCGGGGCCTCGGCGGACCACGCGCCGAGCTTGGAGCTGCGCGATGCCCGACGACGGGGCCACAGATTGATAGACACGACGTCCGGTCCGGGGGTCGGGGTGTGACATTAGTGTAATTTCTAAGAGCTCAACTCAAATTTAAATAAGTGAGGCAATTACACTAGAGATATAGAAAATGATAATCTTTATTGATCTCAATATTTTCTAAAATTGAATAACATTATTACAGCGAAATAAATCAAAATTTGGGCAACACCCTTACATAGAACTTTCTAACAATAAAGTCTCTAAATCCAGAGCAAACTTTATCTTGCATTTTTAAATCCCTGAAAAAATGAGTAGTGGAGTGTAGTTGATCTTTTTCAAACAACCATTTTTGCAATTTAAACTAATAACACATCCATAATTCATACACTTGCATACATTAGGTGTTTCAAGCAACAATTTGTGTATAGTTGTGACTTAGACCAAAAGGGTTTTCTAGGCCCTTGATGTTCTTAACAAAGTACCTCTTTAGAGTAAAAAATGACTTTTTTTTAGTCAATGTCATTGGACTTTTGGACTTAGGGCTTCTTACCCACCAACCAAGTACTTTGGTCTTAAACCATATAAACTAATTACATGAAAAGAACATCCATAGTAACCCGCATGTTCATTATGATGGTACATGGTTATTATCATCATCATCTCATGTTAATTCTCATATCCATAAATTATGAAATAAAATTAAATAAAATTTTAGAACATTAACCAACAAGAATCATTCACAAACATGCACCATTCTTTAAAATAAAGTCTAAGCATGATACTATGCATGGCATGGTCTATGAATGGATAAACATGATCATAATTTAAAAATACTAAAAAAATGAAACATGAATGATTGCTTCAAATTAAACACCCAATGAACATATCATTAATTTAAAGAAGAAAAAGGGAGGTTTTAGAAATCCTTTCACCTTTAAGAGAAACTCCTCTTGCACCTCTGAATTTTCGCAAACTTCTGTTACTCCAAGCACTCAAGATCTCCCAAAAACTCAAGAACAGTTCAAGAATTGTAGGGGTTGCTAAGAAGAAGACTAGAGAAAGTTAAGAGGAAGGTGTCAACTCTTGCTCTAAGATGAAGAAATGAGAGTACTAGGGGATTTATATAGAGTACAAGAGGTCAAGGTTTGTTACAAAACTTTCCAATCTAGGGGTGAGCACACAGATTGTGCTTTGTAGCCTTGGGATTAATATTTGATCGACAGTGTACATTTAACAGTGTTTTAGAGCACATAGATTAATATTTTTGCATTTGGATTGATTTTGATCAACGATGCTTGTTTGAGAGCACATGGATTAAAACATTAGTCTTTGGATCCATCTTAATCGATGGTGTGTGGGGGTCTTGCACATAGATTGCATTTTTCTTCTCCTTTTTTTCTGGTTTTTGCATCATTACTGTGATAACCATTTTGGCTATCGCAATAACATTCCTTTTTTTTCCAAATTTTTTGTTCTGCATTATTTTTGTGCGCCCCATATAAATATATATATCATGTCTTAAATATTATTATTTTGAATGATTAAATCTAATTTACACCCAAAATTTGATGAAATAATATGCTTTATTTCAAAAAATTATGGGGTATTACATGTCAGCTCTTGCTTTGGGATGAAGAGAGTGAGAGCACTAGAAGGATTTATATAGAGTTTCAAAGCAAAAGGGGGCATGGTTTGGATGGTTTGGGTAGCTCACAAGGAAAAACTTTCCATGCACAAGAGAGGGATGGTTTGCATGTTTTGGGCAAGTGTGCTCATAGTTTGGGCAAGTGGGGCCACTAATGTTTCTAATCCAAGTGTGAACACAATATATGAGCCTTGTTTGTTTCTTTTATGTGTGTGAACATAAAAAGGATTTAGAACCCTTCCTAGTCAGTTTGAGATGCCAAGATGGGATCAGATTTGTGCACAAGACACTTTCCTAGATGATCTCTTGGTTTGGGCGTTAAACATACATGCATGGAAACTCTTCTAATTTTATTCCTTTACTTGGGCATCACACTAGGATAACATTAGAATCATTCCTTTTCCATTCTTGGGACGTCATGTGAGCATGGGTGGCTAGGGTGTACATTGTCACACTTGAGGAGCACAAGATCATGGTGTAAAATTTCTAATCTAAGATCATTCTAGAGTTGGCCCACCATATGAGGGCAAATTTACCAACTTGTATGGTCTAATTGTGGTGCCATTTAGAGCATAAGGAAACTTGCTATTTCTGATTTTTTTGTCTCTTCCTTGGTGATGTTTTGGAAGGTTTCTTTCTTAAAGGCTTTCTATTCCCCATAGTAGATGACGACTGGGGTTTTTTGTGAGTATAATTCATGTTTTAGAAACTTCTATTTGGGTATGTCACATGTGCACACACACACACATGAGACGTCTTGTACATATCATAGGTGTACATAAGGTGTGGTGTACATGATCATGGTGTCCTCACCCATGTGACTTGCATATGTTTAGGGTGATTTCCCATTGTTGGGTTCACATGAATTTAATAAACAATTATATTTTATATTTGGCTAGGATTTGAGACCCTTAACACATATTTTTGTGTTCACATGAATTTAATAAAAATTTCCAACTTCATTTAGCTAGGGTCTTCCCCATTTTCTTTCATAATTTAGATTTCACTGAAGGATATTGGGCAAATGAACCCAGATTTTGAGCAAATAAAATGATTTTCTGACACATTGGGCAGTTGATCAGTTTGTTTCATTTCATTTCATTTTTTTTGTGGTTCTTAATTTTCACTAAATGAAGAATTTAACCTTGCTAATTTGTCCCTGAAACAAATTCGGTCTCATTTTTCATCCAAGTTCACCAAATTTGAAGTGAATGGTTATATTTTAGTTTGTACAAATTTTTCATGGTATTACACCGGTTCAAACAGTTTCAATGAAAAATGTAGACTTCAACCTAAACTAATCTGTCCTTAAATCTAACATAACTCAAACAATTCAGTTTATCTAGTCTCACCTTTCATAGTTTGGGTTAGATTTAATCAAGTTGTGGTGTCCAACCCACAACCCAATTCAAACCTTTTTGGGTTAGATATTTTAAAACCCAACCCAAAAAAATCCAAAAGATTCGAGTCGATCAATTCAATCAGGTTAATCGGGTTGATGAACACCCCCTAATTATGGAACATCTGGTGATGATAATAACTTGAATATATCTAGTTTGAAAACGAGCAAGCTAAGAGCTTGGAGCCATGATATGAAAATTTGACAAACTTTAGCAAAATTAGTTGAATAAATTTAGTAATTTGGACAATTAAAACAAAGTTTGCTTGAAATTGCAAAATTACAAAGTTTTTGTCAAAATCTTCAAAAAAAATTGGCAAAGTTTGCTTAAATCAAAGTTTCAATGATTTTTGACAAAAATAAAAAAAAGTCTAAAAAGGACATTTTTATAGAAGACTCTCTGTAATGCACAAAGATTTTTTTTTTTTTTGTATAATTATAAAGATTGTAAAAAGAAAAGCTTTTCTTTATAAATAAAGAAGATTGAAGGCAAAATGTACACACCTCATGAGTGCCGATCGAAGATAAAAAAGAAGAAGCTGCAACTACAGGAGAGAAGATAGATAGAAGAATAAGCTGAAAGCTTAAGAAGATAGGCGTTGAGAGAAGAAAGAAACAAGAGGTGTCGTTGTAGTTAGTAGAAAGATTGAAGTTGCTTGCATTTGCAGCGACTAATGAGTTAGTGGCTAATCGAGCTAGAGCTTTTATTTGTACGACTATTAGAATTTGATGATAGAGTTCTCTTTCTTTTTCTTTTTATAATAATCTTAAGTTAACATGTACAATGTATATTAAATATTTTTAATATTAAAATAAACATTAAAAATATTATATTTACACTTATATATGTCAAATGTATCTATTTATACTTGTTTTTGTGAATTTCAGTAAAAAATGTATATATATTTTAACATTTATATAATTTCTTTAACTACTATAAATTATACAATTTTTATAATTTTTTTTTGAATTCTTCAAACTTTACGAATTAATTTTGATTTTAAAAATTAAAGTTTGAGGCAAAGCCAAGTTTTCATCGTCTCTCAAAGGCAAACAACTTGTTATTAGTTTAGAGCAAAGATGAGGAGTTGTGCTCAAGATGGAACAGAGCAATTCTGTGGACTCATTGACTAGTGCAAATATATTAGAATTCAAAACAGAGGTGAGATAGAGCGGATCCATTTTAAATACGAATGTATTAGAGCGGATCTATTTTAAATACGAACGTATATCCGTGCTTAGGACATGTTCTTATTCACACCCATTGTCATTTGAAAAGTCAAATTCTAGAACCATTTTGAAAAAATGGCTAAATGCTCCTCAATATCCAACAGGGTCTCTTAATTAACAGAAAGGTATGAGGAACACTAACGATTTGGGATGCTCTAAATGGTTTTAAAAGAAGACCACTTGTGCCATGCGATCATTTAATCTCTACTACTGTTTTTTTTGTTTTTGTTCGGTTTGTCTTATCTTTTTAATTTTGTTACAAAAGGCATCCATGTAAAAACTTTTTTAGATTACTATACTTTCCTTTTGGCTAAAAGAAAAAATCTTGCTCAATTTTGCTGCCCCTTTTTTTTTTTTTCTTATTTATTTATTTATTTAGATTTTGCCGCTGAGAGTTGGTTGGGTCGAGGTGGGGTCAAAGAAAAGAAAGAAATAGTAGCTAGAGATTAGTTAAGCCATCCAACTTCCTGGAGTACAATACCCTGAAAACTACTCCAAGATAAAATAAGTTCATTAAATATTGCAACGCCACGCCTCTTCGCCCAAATTGAAATTTGGAACAAAACGCTGGTCTAAAATAAAATAAAATAAAATAAAAACAACTGGAACCACTCATGTCATTACATAAGCTTGAAGCTTTTCCTCTCGAACCAACCATCATCTGAAATCTAGCCATGGAAGCTCTCAAACCTTCTTCACTCCCTTCATCTTATCTCTTAACTATTCCCCGGAAATACCCTGCAAATACGATTCAAAATCCCATTCTCTCCCTTCCCTTTAATCCTACATTACCCTCTTCATCTCGCCGTTCAATCAACAGCTCAAGCAGCCAGAGATTCAAGCTTTTCTCGATCAAAACCAATTACGACCCACCTGTAGTTGAAGAAGCAGAAAGTAAACTAGAAAATGAGAAGTTCGATTGGTATTCTCAATGGTACCCAGTGGCACCCATTTGTGATCTTGACAAACGAGTGCCACACGGGAAGAAAGTGATGGGCCTTGACGTTGTTGTGTGGTGGGATAGGAACGAACAGAAATGGCAGGTTTTTAGTGACGCTTGCCCACATAGATTGGCGCCATTTTCTGAAGGACGGATCGATCAGTGGGGTCGTTTGCAATGTGTTTATCATGGGTGGTGTTTTAATGGTGCCGGTGATTGCAAATTCATTCCTCAAGCTCCCCCTGAGGGCCCTCCGGTAAATTTCTATTATCTTCTGATATTGATGCATGGCTAAGGTGTTATGACTGCTTATTCATGATTCTCTTTATGTTCGAATAGTTTCTTATTTATTTTGTTGAAACGAGTTTAAGTGGTGACTTTGCACAGACACTGGTTTGTATCCAAGCCGAGTGCGTATAATGAACTGATTCACTTATACTCCCTGAAGAAAGCAAAAACCACTTGCCCTTATTCTTCTCCTAGAACTGCGTCAAGACTGATGAAATAATTCAAATCATAATAAATAAAATAAAATAAGTAGTGCGGAATGTAATCAAGAACATCTAAAGGGTGTTCCACACGTTTAGGGGCCCTGCAATGAAATATCTTTACTATCTTGTGTATATTTTCCACCATGTTTACATTCCCTTATTTAAGTACATATTAGAAAACCAACTTTCCTTGATTCTCTCCCACTTTTTCGGATGTATTGAGATAAGAGAACTACTTACTATAGTTATCTACAAGAGATAATAATCTAGGTTATCTGAATTAAGATGAAAACAATAGCAACTTGATCAACATGATACTCAAAATCAAGTCCTCTATATGTAGTCAAGTTCTAATAAGGACCATTGTTATTTCAAGGTTATTCATAGTAAGTGTTGTTAAAGTGGACCAAGGTAGTGAACATCTACAAGGTGAGGATGGGCATAGACAAGGTCTAAACAGGCTAAGGCAAACCATAAAATAAATATTTAGAGGTCCCAAAAAAAATATCTATTTATTCATTGGTCACTGCCCAGATGCCCAGAGGGGCTGGGCATTGCCTTGACAACATTGTTCACAAGCTAAACTAGACCTTAAGCTAGGGGATCCCATTACATTGAGACATTTGCCTCTAGCTCTCAATATGGATTCGAGTGCGCTTCATGAGGACCAAGTGTGGATTAGTTGGATGAGTTGAGTGACAATTCTTTCTCTTACCAAATCTTTTCTAAGATATCTTTAAGCCAATGTATGATAGTAAAGACTTGATAGGCAAAGATTATTTTCTCCCTGCCCAACTTCCTCATGATCCACTTAGCAATTCTTTTCCACTTAAGACTTCAAACTTCCCATGATCAAGCACTTCACAAGAATGATATTCATATTATTCTTGAAGAACAAATGGTCCTTGTTTTCCACCGCTACTCTATAAAAAGCACAAGCCTATGAATATATGCCTTTCAAATCAATAAGTTTGTCCATTGTGGGAACTTCATGCATCAATACTTCAATTTCCTTAGAAGATCGAATACTTCACCCACCAATCACTACTAAGTTCTCATCAAACCTTGGTAGCTTGTCCCTTGTAGACTTAAAGGTACATGAACCAATCAGGCCATGATGTTAGTTTCTGTTAGTGAAATCTCTGAATCTGCTTACATCTTTTCAAATCTTTTGCAAATGGGACTCTTGCTTAGGTTGGACAGGCAACCAACCTTCCCTTGATAAACTGACAGGTCAATTATCTCCTCCAAATTTTGGAGGCTTGTTCATTTAACAAGGGCACATACCCATACAATATGCACAATGACTTAAACTGTGTGAATGGTCAAGGAAAGTGCATTTGCAATAGCCTTGCAATCCATAACAATTGGCGTGATATGGGGTTCCTTTTTTTTATTTTTTTATTTTTTTATTTTCTCTAGACCAAGAACAAATCTTGTAAGGATTTGGTCCATTTGCTTTCCTTCTTGATGTATCATCCATGCACCCACTTGAACCACATAGAATTGTACTTTTTATTTTTTTATTTTTTATTTTTATTTTTGGCTTTTTGATTTTCATTCCACCTTTAGCTTTTAAGTGGGATATATCATTCTAGTTGATCATAGATCACTTTGTCTTGGAGGGAGTAACAATTAGAAACCTTGAGGGGAAAGCAAAAGCCTCACACCTTGGAAGGATAGTAACTTTAAAGAATGGATATAGCAAGAGTGATCCTTCAAATAAGAGGAGCCTGGCCTCCAATTTTGCAACTTTCTATTGGCCCTATGATAGGTGAACAACTCCCAACGCTAAGCTTTGAGACAATAAGAAATAAGACCTTGATAGTTAAGTGCAAATTGATTTAGATGAATGCTAGTAATGTAGCTCTAATAACAATCACTTGAAATAACAAAGTAGTTTCACTTTTTCATATTGAGGATAGACCCCGGGAGAAAGTCTAAGCAACATAAGGGAATTAAGACATCTTTAACATAAAGGCCTTTCAAAGATTGAGATATAGTGTATTCCGGGAGCTTCTACCAACTCTTGCTAAGTGTCACTTCACTAATTACAATTTTCCAAACCTTTGCTATGAGGTGCTCATGCTATCCATGCATTGTCACAACCTAGGAATCTAACTAAATTTGTCGGCCCTTTTACATGTGGTTCACTCTTCTTCTTCCTTCTCCATTCATGCACCAATGGGAGTGTCGGGTTCCTATCATTCTTTTGGTTTGGAGTGTCAGGATCATACGTGTGGTCCACACTTACTATCTTAGTTCCGCTCTTCTTCTTCTTTCTTTGTTCATACACCAATGGGCGTGTCGGGTTCCTATAACCTCTTTTGGTTTTTGCTAGCTTCCTTACTTGTTCTTGCACTGTTGAAATTTGTGATTTTCTAGTTGGATCATTTGTGTACATCTCTACTTGTTGTGAAAATTGAATGGGAATGTGATACAATATTATGTAATTCTCTCGTGCATTAACTAGGTTGATTTGTCAATAAAATTTGTAGGTTCACACTTCCAAGAAGGCATGTGTTTCTGTCTATCCAAGCATTGAACAAAATAAGATTGTTTGGTTTTGGCCGAGTACTGAGGCTCAATATAAAGATATTGCAACCAAAAGAAAGCCTCCTTACATTCCAGAGATTGATGACCCATCATATTCGTCTTTAATGGCATCAAGAGATCTTCCATATGGGTACGTAAATTTCTTCTCTTTGATTTTGTTTTGTGTTCCCTATAACAATTGTACTTGCACGCATATATTCCATGAATTTTGTATTGCACTAAGTAGAAAAGCATATTTGACTAGGTAAAAGGCTAATTTAACATTCCATATCCATTTTTATCCAAATATTGCTTAATTTTCATGTGAAATGCCTTGTTCATTTTATCCAAATATTCCTTAGCTTTCATAACACCCATAGAAGTAGTTCATTGCATCATTTCTAAAAGCTTTTTTATTTATTTGACTAGCATTGTAGTAACAATATTGCACTAATGAATGTGTCATTTGCATTAATATTTCAAAAGTAATTATCAAACTGTCTTTATCTCTTTTTTCTTGACATGAAGCTATAATTATATGAATGATAATCAAAGTGCTGAAACGGTACCACAAGTACTAAAAAACTAAAGAACACAAGCAATACTAGACCAGAAAATGCAAAAGTACCATTGTTATATCCCCACATCAGTCATAGATGGAAAAACCAACAGCAAAATTTGAAAACCACCCAATTACTTGCATTCAAAAGAGCTTCTTCTCGAAGATAGGTTCAATCCTTCTGCACTCCTCATGAATTCTCCTATTATGTTCAAACCTAAATTGACCAACTAGTTGCAAAAGCTGCTGTCCTATTATGTTTAAAGCCAAATTGAACAACTAGTTGCAAAAGCCACAATCTTCAAAATGTCCTTTTTCCTTCCTTGAAAGGTCAAGAATATGAAAAAACGTTATACACCAGTTATAAGTAGCAGGAATGAAAACTTTTCATCAAAGGAAATCAGCTCACCACATGGGAGGATTGGAGGAGGAAGAGGACTGAGATAGGGGGATCCCTTACCCACATATTTCTTTACATTGATGGAATATGGGTTGGCTAAGCTGATGAGCTCAATTTTCCTTGGTCTAAGGATTTTCAGTGGAGGGTGATAGGTTGACAATCTCCTTGTTGCAGTATGTCAATGACAGTATTCCTACTGGAACGAGAAGAAGAGAATGTTCATAAGGCCATCAATGTTCTCAAGTGCTTCACCACAATATCTCACTGTGGGATATATATGGGAAAAATTCAGTTGATTAGAATTAGTATGGATGAGGAGACCATAGGTAGATTAGCTAATAAAATTGGGTGTGCAGTAGGAAGGTGACCCATGAATTACTTGGGGCTGACATTAGGAGGAAATTCAAGAAGGTCATGCTTTTGGAATCTTGTCATCATGAAGATATCATTAGATGGGTGGATGAAGGCATTCCTCTCAAGAACTGATCAGATCTGTTTTGTCAGCATTGTTGACATATTATATGTTCAATTTTAAGAATCTGGAAGGCACTGCTAATAAGATTGAAAAAATGATAATGCCTGCGTTTCTTTTTTTTTTTTTTTTAAAAAAAATAGATTGAAAAAATGATGAGATCCATGGATCTACAGAAGTCCATGGAGATCCATCTTCATTAAGTTAAGAAGTTAATCAGCCGATCAAGATGAAAGTAGAGGATGGACACACATTCGATTTTGGGATGACAACTAGCTAAACTCTAGGTCGTTGTCAACTACCCTTCCACACCTATACAGATTGTCTACCCTACATGACAAACCTATTGTTGAATTTGTGACAAGCCCAATTCCACCTTAGAACCCTCCTAGTCATAGCGTGCATATAGTTTGGAGTTTCCACTTAAGAAACCTCACAAATAGAGAATAGGTTGAAATTGTATTATTGACGGCTAGGCTAGGTCAAACCAACCTAAGGCCAGTCAAAGACTCATATATTTGGACTTCAAACCCCTATAATGGATTCTTAAGCAAATCCCTTCTAGAAAACCTGATTGACAATTTCTCACTTCCTATGTTTCACCTAACATATATTATTTGAAAAGTACAAATACCATCCAAAGTAAATGTATTCTGATGGTTCGTGGCTCTACAAAGATGCAATACTCATGAGATGATAAAAAGAAAATACTAAAAGATGTGTTTATCACCAAATTGCTATTGCTTTTGTATATATGTAGGAGAATCATTAGTTTGAAGAATGATGAAGCCTAGCTATGGGAGGAAGTGAGACTTTTTGCTTGTTTATGGGTTGTGGCATCAAAATGGAACATTGGTTAATCAATGTCTAATTATTTACTCAATTGGATAGATTGTATCAAAGGGAGATGAGAATGAAGTGAATGTACTTTTGTATAGTCACACATGTATAAAGCATAAAGGCACCACTGATGCATCTTTATACATGTAAACAAAATTCTATAGTATACAATTTGTACTTTGTTGTTTCTTATCAAAAAATAAAAATAAATAAATAAAAGTAAACTAATAGCCACCCAATTTAACATCTTGCAAAAGAGTGAACAAAAATGTGGAGAAATGCAACAAAAAAAAGGCAAATTTTCCTAGAGAACGTTAAGAGTGCAAAGTTCCATTGAGCAAGAAACAAGCCAAGTATCTCAACCTCTGAAGATATGTTAGTAGACCAAAAAGAAAGAGCATAGATGAAAATGATGGACTATTAGACTAAATTCAATAAGATTTAATGGCAACCTACCTAGAGAATGAAAGAGCCAATCAAAATCATTTGAACGAGGAGATAAGGAAGGGAAACAACCTCCTCGTCTTGTTCTTGAATTGTAACAGCTCTTGTAGTAGAGATTCAAAGATGGCCCGCAAAAGGGGGAAGTACAGAAAATGGTCATAAAGTGGTGTTTGGGAAAAGTTGTAAGGACATATAGGTCATAAAGGTGGGAAAAGCTTTGCTTGAGGTAAAATCACCATTAGACTTATCCCCCACCCCCCTCCCAAAAAAAAAAAAAAAAAAATATGTGATACCCTCACCGACTATAAAATTAATATGAAGCAAGACAATAGGAGCCAACAACTAAATAAACTCTTGGGGATTATTATAAGTAGATATGCAACCTTTGCGAAACCATAATCATTCATACGGGACCCATGAGTGTCATAAATTTTTCGGATTGAAAAGAGACTAATTTTCTAAAGAGGAAACAACAAATCCACTTGGCTACTAAGAGCCTTGTTCCTTTTAGTTATATTTCCAATACTTAGATCACCTTGTCCAACTAGCAACAATTTCTAAACCAAATTCCTACAAGGGGAAAGTTGGAACCACTGTCCATACTTTCACAAATAGAAATTTTATCTTTTTCTTTATCAAAATTTGCTATTCTAGGGAGCATTCTAAAGTGATATGAAATAGGAAGGTAGGGTGAGTAACATCAATTTAATCAATGTAACCTTATCACATCTTGATAAGAAACAACTCCGACCCTCCTATCTCTTAGACATCTTAGGAAACACTTTGTCCCATAGTTGATAAAGAATTGCCTCCCAAAGGAAGAGGTACTTTAAAGTCCAAGCCCCCACAAAATAACACACAAATAGTTCTAGACTTTTCCATATGATTTATAATTGTATTCTCAAATTGGAGCTTAACCGAACGTGGCATTCTTGGGGTGAGCGCAATTAGTTAAATTAAGAAAATTCATTTGGTTAAGTTGGAGAAACTCAATTAAATAAAAATTTTCCATTGTGGACTAACAAAAGTTCCTAGTACACTATATGCTTCTTGAATATCCATGTCAATCTTGCTTACCATGAATGAAGTCAAATGGGCCCCTCCTTTGTTTCAATTCAAGAACATTTGACAAGTGATTTCAAGGATACGAGATGTTGGAAGATCTTATTGGCTTTTCTTTTTATGCTTTGGAGGATGGGTAAAAATAGTGTTCAAAGAGGACCTTTTCTACAATCACGACAAGTAGGACGGATGGAGTTTTGCATTAGGAAGGAGGTGGATACCTCTACGAAATTCCAAGATTAATGGCTCATTGAGGGTTACACAAATCCCAATTTTTCCACTCCATGCTTGGTAGTCATAAGTGCAAAGTGCCACATCTTCCATCTTGATGGAAGCAAGGGTTGTTGAGGTTTTTTTTTTTTTTTTTTGGTATTTTGAGTAGGTGTAAACTTTAGAGCACAACCATTTGTGGGAGATTGAGGGCATAGATTGATGCCCTATTTTTAGGAATGATAGAGGGTGGCGTGAATAATATTTTGGGCAAGGTAATTGAAACTATTGTATTTGATTGTGATGGATCAAAAGCTCTAGGAACTGATAGTTTTACTCTTGCCTTCTTTCCAATGAAAATGTGAGATGTGGTCAGGTTTGAAATTATGCAAAAGCTCCAAGAGTTCTTTCAAGACCCTCAGGCAGCCCAACTAGCACAACAACCTAATGTGTAAGCCAACTTCATCAACCTATCCAACTGTTGTTAAGCCTCAACCTCAACACATTAAACATTTGAATAACTGCAATATATATAATGAATTTCACATACAACAAAAGAGTTAATCATTGAAGTTGGACATTTAGAGGTTGTATATACATCTACAAGGTTTGTTCATACAACGGAGTCCACAAGTACATAAGTATATACATTAGAACACCTATATGAATACCCAACTCAAAATAAACATATTTAAACCCTATTCAATGACCTTTACCGTTGTCCAACTTGGAAAGACTTGAAAAATATAATAGAGAGTGATGATTCCCATGACAACCATGAGTCTCAATGAGTAACAATTCTAACTTCTAGCTTAATGCAGGTGTTTCGAAAACTTATGGATGCATGCTCAAATGCTCATATGATGATTCATAATATATACCAATACAACCACAAGATGATTATGATCATACATCGATAAAACACATAAGTTCAACCTCACAACTCCTATGAGCCAAGTGGTCCATAACCAGGGACTTATCTCTACTGGCTATTGTTTACATATAGTGTTGTCGCAACAACACTACGCTCACCAAGTCTCATTCACAACCCAGATAATGTTTTCAGAGTCCAAAGTAGACATAAAATCTAATAAATCATGCACACATGCTAAAAAGTCAATGCGATTGTATAACTATGAATTATATTAACATAATGCAAATGCTTAAGCCGATAAATTAAATGAAATACTTATAAATATACGCAATGCCTTCTACTCCGATCTTAAAAGTCCTCGAGCCCTACAAACCTTGATCACATCAACTGTCAATAATAGGAGCCTACACACCCTTGGCTCGTATTCACACTCTATCGTATAATTCAAAGCCAACAACTTGGTCAATTGGTCCTTATGGGTCAAGATATGTTTCATACATTGTGGATGATCTATTGACGTATCTTTGAGTCTATTTAATCTAATGTTACACAACCACACACTTGGATTATACTATAGGCATTATGTATATTCGGTCTATGTACAATGGTTCAACTCGTAGAATTTATTGAGATTTCATCTTACACTCAATTGTTTCCAAATTTGGTGGAGAGTTTCATCAACCACTCTAGTATCACTGAGAATTTTCTTAGATTTTTCTAAGTGTCTTAAGCGTTTGATCTAGGTATCCTACTTGACATCTGTCCTATTCTAGAACAGACATACAATTTGTGTCCAATTTTTCCCAATATCACTATGATAAATTCACGCATGAATTATTGTCAAACTTTCCAGATTGTTAATAGACTCATATTCACCAAAATTCTACTTTGGAATGTTTGGACATTATTTGATATGTGTTCTAGGTCCAAATTTCATACTCTATTGCTATTGACTGCATTTGTAACTAGGATATGTTCATCAGTTCAATTTCTTCCCAAAGTTGGTTTGTGGTGAGTTTTGGACACTAATTATTTGGATATTTGAGGTTCCTACAAACCAAATTTCAGCCTCATATGACAATCCTAACCGAGGTTTTCATAGTTTCAAACTTAGGCCAAAATGTTGTGTTTCTGTTAGACTGTATAAGCATGGTGTATTCATGGACTAATTGTAGCCAATCCACTCTTATGTTTCCTCTAGAATTTTACTAATGTGTTCCTCACGATATGGTCTATCTATGGTCAATAGCTTAGAATTTTCGGAGCATTCCATCCCTTGTTTCAAGCTTGGGTTTATACCCTACTTGACCATGCTCAACTATTCATTCATGATTAACAGTTCAACTAGTCATCTTCAACCTATGGTTTGAATGACTTAATCAACACCAAATCTCCTCATTCTTGGCTCAGTTGACTACCAAACATCCTAGTTTCAAAGTCTCAAAGCCTTGTACACAATAGGTTTCCAATCAAGAGCTTCAGAACCATGAAGTAGGGTCATTACCCATGATTTTGTGCTTGAAAATTTGGCTAAGTGTTGAACTATTTGCAACGCCATGGGTGTTTTCACCATTTCTAACCTTCTAGTCACAGTTTGGGTATGGCTTCTCTTGGCATTATTTCAGTCCCTGCTTCATTAATAATTCATCACAAAAGCATTCCGACCCATAATTTTATCATGAGATCATCTATTTTCAGCATCAAACATCAATTCCAAGCTAAGGGATGTGCATTTTACCTTCCTAGATGGCTCTATTCCACTGATTTTTGGCCAACAAGATTTCTCCTCAAGCTCTGATACTCAAATATGTTTTCTCCTCTCTTTCCTCTTTCCAACGACACCAAGTTTGCTTGCTTTGGTTAAGAATGGAGAGAGATATGAGTGATTGAAGGTATGGGTTGAAGAAGCAACTTGCAGAGTGGAGGAAGAAGATGGAAATGAGCTGATGGGGTTCTTTTATAGAAAATTTGGTGTTGCCATCTCACCCTTTTCATGTCACTTCTCTTCTCTTTCTCCTCTTGTGTTGCCACCAAAGCTTGGTGACCAAGTTTCTCTCAAGTGGAGAAGAAAATCAAGTAAGAAAATCTATTCTTCACTCACCCTCTTCAAACTACCGCAGTAGTGCTGGCCACTACCACAGTAGTGGGTGCCTTTTTTTTTCTTTTTCTTTTTCTTCCATTTTGATTCCAGTGGTGCTCCATGTGACATTTCATCATTAACCATCTTTATTTTATTTTTCAAGTTACAAAATCGAGGGTCGTTACAACTTCTTTCACAATGGCGTGGTCAATGGTTTGGCTAGACACCTACATTTGCTTGTTTTTCAATAGAAGGGATTCTTGCTACCTAAAACTGCTTTTGTTAGATCAACTTAGTAACCAATATTTATAAGACCATTGCCAAGGCGTTTCCTTGAGATCGAGGAGTATGTTATCAGAAATGTTAAAGGAGTCTCAATTTGATTTGTTTGAGGGGCATCAAATACTAAAGTTTATGATATAGTAGAGTGAAATTTCCTTCTTGATGTGCTAACACAAGAAAGGGTTTAGGGTGTGGAGGAGGTTCTCTTCAAGGTGGATTTTTCCAAGGTCTACGATATTGTAGAGTGGGTTTTCCTTTTTCATGTGCTGCACAGGGGAGGGTTTGTGAAGAAATGGATTCTTGGATGTGGGGGTGTGTTAGTTCTGTCTCCTATTTTGGGATGGTGATGACCTAGGAACATATTTGGATTTGGGAGAGTGCTTTGATAGGATGACCTTTTATCCACTTTTTGTTAAAATTTGTGGTCTATGTGTTGGGGAGAATGATATATTAAGCTATAAGGTGTGGGTTGGTTAAAGGTACATACAACATTGATTTGATTTAGATCATTTAGAATCCAAACTATAAATTGAACCAAAGACGAAGAGAATCAATTTGATTTTGTATAAAACTAAACTGAAGCAATTCGAACCAAACTAATTTGGTTCAATTCGATTCGAATTATTGGTTTGCATATTTTAACTTGTAAAATATTTTTTTAGATTAAAAGAAATATTTTGCAAATAATACAATATAACCATGTAAATGTTACATTAATAGGTAAACTATATATACATTCATATGTATTATATCATCAACATGTGTGTGTGTGTGTTTGCTATGTTGATTTGGTTTGTTTTACTACTAGTATTAAGCCTTCAATTCATGAACCGAACTAGATGCACTAGTTCATTTTGGTTTTACTATTTGGCTTGAGAAATGCTACCCCTAGTTAGGTGGTTTATGGTAGGAAGGAATAATAATGATGTGCCCCATCCCCGCTTGACATATGATACATTATCTTTGTTCTTGGGGGAGGATAACCACATTTTCAATGCTTTGATGTTTCTACAATGCTTCTGTGAGAAAGGTTAAAACCTGGTCAACTGGAAACAGGTGTGCAAAACAATTCAAAATGGAGGTCTTGGAATTGGAGGCATAATTAAAAGAAGTGCAGCTTTAAGGGCTAAATGGTTATGGGGGATGAAGGATAAACCAACAACAATGTGGGCCAAAATAGTTCAGAGTATCCATGGTTCAAAAGCTTTTGGGAGAGAAGCTGCTGTAAACAGAAAGTATAGCTATAGATCGTCGTGGAAGGATGTGTATAATCTATATGACTAGTTTAGACCTCACATTCGCTGGAAGATTGGAAGAGGGGATCAAGTAAGCTTTTGGGGAGATATTTGGTGTGGTCAAGAACCTTTACGAGAGGCATTCCCCCATATTTATAGGCTGTGTTTGCAGAAAGAAGAAATATTTGCTGCATTCAAAATAAGTGACAGTGAAGGGGATAGGAACCAATGGGGCTGGAACCTGCCCTTACGAAGGAATATAGGAGAGAATCACTTGGAGGAACTAGGTGAGCTGCTCTAGATTGAATGACTTTACTCTCGGTGAAACAAGGAGTGAAGATAAGCCGTTTTGGTATGGAGAGGGAACCTCTATCTTCTCGGTGAAGTCTGCCATGACAAAGCTGTTAAACACCTTCCGACCACACATGCATCCCAACGGACTTTATTTGGAAAATCAAAGCTCCCCTAAAAGCTAGATCCCTAGTGTGGCTGATTGGTCTTAACAAACTTAAGACTACTGAAAACCTTCAAAAATCTCTTCCCTCATATTCTTTATAGCCTTCCATGTGTATCATGTGTAGGGAGAGCGAGGAAACAACCGAGCATTTGTTTGGAAACTGTAGGATGACAACAGACACGTGGAACAAATGGAACTGACAACATAGCTCCATATGCCCCCCAATTGCAGATAATTGGTTTCAAATACCGGAGACAGCAGAAAGAGCCCATATTAACCAATACTGGAGGGTGATTTTGGCATCAGTTTGGTATACTCTTTGGGAGGAGCGCAACATAAGACTGTTTTTGAACAAAGATAGGACGACTAACATGTTATGGGAGAGATCTAACATTTTGTCTGCCAGTTGGGTCTCAACCTCTAAATTAGGAAAGGGATATAGTTTTGGCGATTGACTATGTAAAAGGGGGGTGATTCTCCAATCCTTTTCAGTTTCAGTCTGTATTTAAGTCCGGATATCTCATCCGGCATATTGTGATATCTTTTCCTTATTAATGTAGTTTCTGTTTCTAAAAAGAACAATGCTTCTGTGAGTTCTAGGGATTAAAGACTAATGGAGGCAAGTGTTGAAGGGTGGGTATCAATGTGGATCTTGGGATCGCAATGAGGGAGGGATGTTCTGTTTGCAAGTGGCCCATGCGCCACTTGGGCTTCGATTCCTAGGTTCATTAGATTCTAAGACCTAGTAGTGGAGACTTTTTTGAGACAATTGGATGGATGGAAGCATTCAATCCTATCCCAAGAGAAGGGTTGCTCTAATCAAATAAGAGTTTCTTGTTGTCCCATTTCAAGCTCTTAGGACGTTGGAGAGGATAATGAAACAATTTGTTTTGGGTGGAGGGGGTGTAAATGGTGCGTAGAACATGGTTAGATGGAATATGGTGATCTTGCCCATGGAAGGGCTTGCCCATGGAAGGGCTTGACATTGGCAACATTCCAATGAGAAACATAGCATTATGTAGCCAGTGGTTGTGGAGATTCTAACAAAAACAATCCTCATCGTGGGCAAGAGTTTTTGCAAAAGATATGGAGGAGGGGGTCTTCTTGAGAGGTGGTAAGTCAATTGGAATTCCCAAGAGAGCAACTTCTAGAGGTCGATGGAAATTCATTGTTAACTTTAGGCATGTAATTGCTCCTAATGTCAATCTCAACAAAGAACTCTTTAGGTTTTGGGAAGCTAGGTGACATGAACTCACATCTTTTGTAGAATTCTTTCCTAACCTCTATCGAATTTCCATGTAGCTAACTGGTTAATTAACCACACACCTACACCAAATCCACTACCCATTTTGTCTTGGAACCTACATCTATGAAGAGCCTCAAATACCATAAAGTTTGAGGAGATCGGAACACTTCTTCATTCCTTGAAAACCTTTCCTTATCTCATGGACCAACTATTTTGTTCTGAGATTGGAATTTAATAGGATAAATTCTTGTTAATCTCTATGACCTCATCCATATAATCCTTCCAATGCTATTCCATTCCCTTTAGCACACATTATTTGGCATTCACAGATTCCCTCGAAGGTTAAGGTTTTTGGTTGGACTTTGGCTCACAAGCAATTTGACACCATGGATGTTTTCCAAAGAAAATTAACTTTCACTTGCATTTCTCCACACTGTTGTACTTTTTGCTTCCAGAATAGCGAGTCGATGGATCACATCTTTTTGCAGTTCCATTTGCTTATAATATGTGTGCTCAAGGAGCTTATTCTGGGACATCTATGATGCTTTGTGCTGCCTTTTTGTGCCCCTTCAATTGGTGGTATTGCACGGAGGAAATGGAGCTGCTTTGGTTGTGTCCTTTGTTATGATTTGGGGTATTTGATTGGAAAGGGACAGGAGGGGTTTCAATGGATGGGTGAGGGAGGAGGAACAGGTGTGGGATGTAATTAAACTCACTGCTAATTCATGGGTCTTTTCAGGTAATCTAGCCGAAGGCTGTGACTGGCTGATTGGTCTGGTGGATGAGGAGGTGTTTGTTCAGTATCTAGCTGCAGCTATGGTTTATTTTTTGCTTGCTTCCAAGTTTCTGGACAGCTTTGTACATCAATTACTTAATTGTTTCTGCTGAAATGAATATCTGGACTGATTTTATTGCTTGCAAATTTGGTTACATTTTGGGTGTTATTAATAAATTTTTATTGTCTATCATACACGAACCTATAGAACAAAAATAGTCATTACATTCCCTATGTGTCCAATTGTGAAAACTTAGTCACTATAAACGGGCAATTCATGATAGACAAGTCTCCTGCTATTGCAGGATTTGGGAAGGAAAATGAATGTATTCACCCTCTGTATGGGGGAGGTTGTTTCTAGATTCAATGTTCTGATCTGTAGTTTATAAAAATGATAATAAGTCGCTTATCTCAAAGTCACAAATAATAATTTAATGATCCATGTTATGCTTGTTTTAACTTACAAGGTGGTTGCATCAAGTTGCTATGTTTCTCTTGTATTTTAAATATTGGGGAGGTGGGAAGTTCCATTAAAAGAATTAGACCTGGACTGCAAATATGACCTTGAAAGCAACCCATTGTCATGATTTTTCAATACAATCTTCCAAAGGCAAGGAAAGGACATAGCAACAGTGTTACCAACTACTTGGAATCTACAGGAACTTCCAAGGTAAGAATCTTTAGAATAGAGTGGACCTCCGAGAATGACATTGAATATATATATTATCATGGAGCCCAACTTAAGGCTCAATTGTAGTCAAGCAGATCCATCAACCTGATGCAGAATCCAAGACACAAAAGGAGTAGGGGCTCTTGTGAGTGAACAGAACAAGTGTCTACTATTTGTGAAAATAGAATTGATATAGATGGTTTCTCTATCAACCAATATCCACACTACTGATATTAGTTTCAATACTAAGGGAAATAGAATGAAAATATGACAGCCATACGTCAAGGTGTCACCTAGATGGTTAGTGTTGCAATGGGTTAGGTGGGGTGGTGTTTCTGAAAGTTTGAGAAGCAACACACGCACGCATGCACACACATGTATATCAAGGGATTTGAACTAAATATTTTGCGTATTGCCTAGATGCTGCATCAACACCTTGGCAGAGCTGCTTTTACTTTAAAACTTTATCATGTTGACTTTGGTAGCTGTTGTTTGATTGTGCTGTCCTCTGTTATATATCAGTTCTTAAGTATTGTATATTATCTTGTTTCATGTCTACAACATTCTTATATTAACGAGTGCTAGCTTTTCAGATATGAGGTTATGATTGAAAATCTCATGGACCCTTCTCATGTTCCCTATGCACATTATGGACTAATGCGAGTGCCGAGTGCCAAATCCAGATAAGAGTTCTTCATAATCCATTTGATTAATCAATTTTTAATCATTGGAAAAAATTTACCTGTATGATGACAAGTTATCAAGCCATAGTTATTCTGCGTGTACTATGGTAGAAATACTAACACTATTTCCTTTTCACGCCTAAAGCTGATAGAGAAGGAGGGCGGCCAATGCAGATAAATGTGCAAACATTAGATATAAATGGTTTCTTAGCAAAGCAGGAATTTGGCTATGGCAAGTTTATACCACCCTGTATCTTTTATGCTTTTCCTAGTTCCCTTGCAAATAATGGATCAGCATCATCAGTGACACTGGGAAAGGTAAAATATAATACTATTGGTTCATTTTACTTACTCATCTAGTGGATTCAGTTCCTAATAGTAAGAGTGGAGCTCCCAAGAGCATATTCCCCTTTTAATACAGTTTCTTGGTCCAGGAGCCACCAAAAAATGAAAGACAACGACGAGCACTTCTAATTTTTATTTGCATTCCAGTAAGTCCTGGTAAAAGCAGATTGATATGGTGCTTTCCAAGAAACTTTGGACTTTGGATTGATCGAATTGTCCCAAGATGGGTTTTTCATGTGGGACAAAATCTAATTTTGGATTCTGATCTGAATCTTCTCCACTTGGAGGTAACATCTAACTCCTCATTTCATAAATAAATTATAGTTGGCATTTAAAAAAAAAAGATTTAATACTATTTATTATAAATCTGCAAAAAGTGAGGAGCTCACTCGTATCATTTCACCATATAAAGTTTGAAATTTTTAATCAAAGCAAGAACACTATCTATGGTATAACGAACTGAATATTGTGTTCCGGAGATTGTAACTGAGATGACAAATGCTGCAAATTGCAATAGTTGAATGAAAAAGGTGGAAAACAAATTAGAATGATCAAGAATTGTCTACATTGCAGGATGAAAATTCCAACAGTTTGGTAGAGAAAAAATCACGCTTTAACTATGCTATGCCGATTAAATGATACAAGAATCATTTTTCCAACATATTTATATGTGATGATAACTAACTGATGACTACACACTTAGTTAATACAGTTGGAATTTAAATGCAGTGATGACACTAGAAAGAAGAAAGAACACAATCAAACTTCTTTGGTCAATTGGCCAAGAGGTAACACCTAAAGGACATGAGATAGTAACACCTAGAATAGTAAAAAAGATGGCATATTCGGATTGAGGAACCCACCAAAGAGGTTTAGGATTTTGAAGCAAAAAACTCTTTTGAAGAGATATTCTTCAAACGCAACACCAACTAAAGCCAAAATTTCGGCATAGCTGATTGACCTTAGAAAGCTAAATTGTGCAGACATGCTCCAAAGGAAAGACCTAACTGTTCATTATCCCCTATTATATGCATCTGATGTAGGGAGGCAGTTGAAGATACTTAAAACTAGTGTTGTCAAGGTGAAAAAGCGAAACTAGGCGATAAGCCTCTCTAAGCTGAGACTTGGCTTAGGAAGGCATAGGTAGGGCTTAGGTAGACCATAAAATAATTATTTAGAGGTTCTTAAAAAATATTTATTTATTCATTGGTCTCTCATTCTCTATATATATGTATATAAAATATATATATATATATACTAAAATAAATGATATATTATTTAATTTTTATTAATTTAGAGTTGAAAATTAAAAAAATTTTCAAGCCCCTCCTAAAAAAAAAAAAAAAAAAAAAACTGTAACTACCTTCTTAGAATGCCTAGGTAGTGGCCTAGGCACTCAAGGGACCTATGCGTCTAGGTGCTATGTGATGCCATGACAACGTTGCTTAAAACTTTTTTGGGCAGTGTCACATTTTGCATCAGATTTGGAATGGTTGGAGTTCCAAGCTTCCAAGTCTTGCGACATTGTTAGTGAGAAACCTTTTTGAAGTCCACCATAATATTTTGGGCCATCCAATCAAGAAGTACTAAATTCTGGTAGTTTCGTCTATATGGTAGTTTCGGAGGAAAGAAATAATAGGTTTTTCAAGGAGAAATACTAGTCCTTGTAGCTTTTGAGGGAGAGATCCCTGATTTTGTTTGCTGCATGGGTATCAGTGTCTAGATTAGCCAAAGGATATAACTTTGGGGCTTGGCTTTGTAATTGGGAGAACATACTTTACATTTTGTAATTTTCTTTTTTTTGGATTTCTCGTCTAGCAGGTTAATATCTTTGTATAGTTATATTTAATAATATTCAAAATTTTTGTTAAAAAAACCTTAGATTTTCCTAGTGAGAAATATGTTTATAAAGCTTTTAAATAACATTATGATGCAGGGCGTGATACAAAGATAATAAACACACTTTCTATAGTTGTTGATTCTTCTAAATATCGAGAAAGAAGAAATAGCAATCCACAAATTAAAAAAAATAAAAAATAAAATAAAAGCAACCTCTCCATTATCATCTCATAACACCTACAATGGTCTATATTGAGACTAAAGCATTGAAAATTCCTACATAAACTCGAATACAAAACTTTTCTTTTGAAAAAAGTTATAAAAAACTAGACCTTTAAATAGACTCTAACATCAACTTTCTAATTTAAGAAATTAAAAACAACTAGATCTTTGAGTAGAATTGAATACTAAAAAAAACCTAAAAAAGTAAAATTACAAATTTACTATAAATATTAAATTATCCTAAAAGCCCTAGAGCTTTTTTATGAACATTTTGCGCCATTCCATCCAATAGAGGAAGAATTTAATTTCAAATTTGAAGGCGGCCTCTCATTATCAATAGAGTCGCCCAAATAAGGAAACAGGTGTTTGACATGAAAACATTAGAAGTTTGGATATGATTGGGTAATTTCAAGGTATATGACTTTGGTTTTCTCTTCTCTATGATCTTTAAAAGATTAATTTTTTGAGTTGTGCTCATGGTTTGGAATGTGATCCTTTGTTAAAATGGCCTAGACACAGTTGACCACAAAACTCCACATGCGGATTTTTTTTTTTTATTTGCAAATGCCTTATATCAATGTTGTCCAAGTATAAAGATGGATCTAGGCGGTAAGCCTATATAAGGTGGGGTGCGGTCTAGGCGAGGTCTAGATTAGTCTAAAGCAGATTATAAAATAATTATTTAGAGGTTCTTATAGAATATTTATTTATTTACTAGTCCATTTCTCCATTTATGTGTGTGTGAGTGTGTAATATAAATAATATATTATTTGTTTTAAAATATTATTTAATTTTTATTAATTTAGGTTTTAAAATAAAAAAATTTCAAGTCCGCAAAAAAAAAAAAAAAAATTACAAATTGCTCCCTGTAGCGCCTTAGTCATCTCCAAGGCGCTTGGGGGCTTGCCTAGGCGATGCTTTGGCAACACTACCTCATACTTCTATGTAGTCTTGACCCAAAAACGATCATGAGTGATTTGATGAATATGCTAAAGCTGTTGAATGAAATCCTCTACCTTGCCATGCACCCGCTATTGATTTGGAACTAGGGCTAGGTCAAGGTGACATTTGGGCACGATTTTGTAAACAACTTTAGAAGGACTAAAGCCTATGCTACGTTACGAGTATGATTATGCACAAACTCAACCTAACAAATCTTTTGATCCCATTGCATCACATGATCACCAACCAAACTACGCATGAGATTTCCTAAGGAACAATTAGTGACCTCAACCTTATTGTCTATTTGTGGACAGTAAGCACCACTTCTGGATAATAGTAACGGTGACGACAAAGATGACGAAGTAGGTTAGCAACTCGTTGGAACAGAACCATCTACAGTGGTGATGGAACGAGTCGACGGCCATAGAAGTTAGGCGGCTAATGATGGCGGGAAGAGGTACATAGCTCTAGAAGGACAGTGGGCCACCTGGCCAGGGACGGAAAAGCTAGACAAACGTGTCCAACAAGGAGAGTCAAACGAAATGGGCTCAGGTGGGACGAGTCGAGCGATAGTAGGAAGGAGGAAAGGCCAGGAAGATGGGGGTACAAGACATATTAGAAAAGGCTCACTTGGGTCTGACCCAGTGCACAACAAAGCCCACAAGGGTAAGCAAACAATGATGGAATATAACTAGGCCCGGGCATCAACGGATGAGGAGGCCCAACTATGGAGACTTTCTAAAAGCCTACAAGTGGTCGAAACCATGGCCCACAAGGAAAGGAGGTAATGAGCCATAACCAAGTTGAAGAAGCAGGATATGAAGGAGAGATGGACAGGCCCATAAAAAAGGCAAGCCCAGGCAACGAAAGAGGAAGACCCACCAAGCCTAAGGAGATTCAAGTCTACAGAAGACAGTAGAAACAAGCCCACATAATTCATACTGGGGCTCTAACAAGAAGGGAAAAATGACTGCAATTGTCATTAACGAACTCAGAAGGCAAGAAGGAGTTTGCTACTAACATCGATATCAACTAGGACCAAATACCGGAAACCCCTTTCCCGAGTGAAGATGGCTCAGACTAGCAACTGAGAGAGAGCGAAGATATTCAACAATCAGACATTGAGCTTCCAAACAAGGTACACGCTCATCCCCTGGACTTGTATTATCCTCCCTCTCACTTTGTTACTTCGGACGACAGTGCACAACGACCCATAGGCCAGCCGTATCAACCCCCATTCAACACACAAAAAGCTGAGTCTCACCCCCATGCAACCGGTCACAACAAGTGAGCCATCGAGCAAAGGAGAGAGAGAGACTCATCTAATATGGCTGAACCAGCAGAAGGAAGATGTGGAGGCTATTCAGGAGAAGGTGGTAGAAAGACTTAGAAACTTCTCGATGTCGATAGACGTCCAGTTAGTGAAGATCAGATGAGGAGCTTCCTTGTTTTGAGGGTTTTGTCCGATTCCAATGAAGATTCTTGGCTGAAATATTCGAGGTTCAAGAAATGCTTTGAAATCAAATGTCATAAGGAAAACTCTTCGAGCATCGAAAGCAAACGTCATTACCTTTCAAGAAACAAAGTGGAGGAGCATTGATAGAGCTAAGGTGGCTAGATGGTGGAAGAGATCTTTCGTTGATTGAATTGATTTGCTTGTAGAAGGTACATTAGGGGGGAATCATCATCATGTGGGACTCCTGGAAGATAAAGGCGATGGAGAGACTGGAAGGCAAGTTCTCCCTAACAACCAAAATGAAAAGGGAAGATGTCAAGGAATGGTGGTTCATGATTGCTTATGGCCCTCGTGACAGTCAAGATAGGGAAGAGTTCCTCATCGAGTTGGCGGCTATCTTAGCCCTCATTCAAGGCCCCTAGTGCAGCGGAGGGGATTTCAACCTAATGAGGAACAGATAAAAAAAACCCAAGGCGAATACACAAGAAGGTAAAGGTATATGTTTGAAGAGTGGATTCAAGACATGGACTTGAAGGAGTTGGATATGAAGAACTTCAAACTCACCTGGAGCAACGACATGAATCTCCCGACACTGTGCAAACTGGACATGTTCCTAGGAAATGTGGACTGGTGGGAAAACATCCAAACCAAAGAACATGGGGAATGGAGAGGATTGTTTCAGACCACTGGCCGATACTGCTGTATACCACCAACATTAGATGGGGTCCAGCTTCTTTCAGATTTGAAAATGAATGGTTTTATAAGTCGGAATTCAAAGAAATGCTGGAAAAGGAATGGGTTGACAATAACTGCAGGGGCTGGGTAGGGTACAAGTGCATGATGAAGCTCCGAAATCTGAAGGAAAAGCTGAAGAGTGGGGTCAAAACCCAGCAACCCTAGGATAAGACGCAGTTAGACACTCTAGTTCAGATTCTCAGGCAGATGGACTCAACATTGGAGAATGGTGATAAAAGTTTGGACCTCATGGAATCTAGAATAAAGATCATTGAAGAAAGCCATCAGTTGGAATGTAGAATGGAGAGAAAGGCCTATCAAATAGCAAAGCTAAAATGCGCAAGGGAGGGAGATGTGAATTCTAGGTACTTTTACAAAATCCTGACCTTGAGAAGGGCTAGGGCTATTATAAATAGATTGGAAGATGATCAGGGTCAGGTCCTTGAGAAAGAGGAACATATTAAGGTGATGATAGTTAGACACTTTGAATCCATTTTAAAAGAAACAAGCACCAGGAATTGGAGAATTGAAGGCGTGGATTGGCATGAGATTTCAGAGGAGGAGAGTTAATGGCTGGAAAGACCTTTTGAAAAAGAGAAGATCAAGGAAGTTGTTTTTAGCTGCGAAGGAGATAAAGCCCCAGGTCTAGATGGATTCACAATGGAATTCTTTAAGAAGGAATGGGAGATAGTTAAGAAGGATATCTTCGACTATATGAATGAATTCCACCAAGACGCCATCATCAACAAAAGAGTCAACAAAACTTACATTTGCCTCATTGCCAAGAAGTTCAATTCGATAAAGATCACGAACTTCAGGCCTATAAGTTCGACAACAAGTGTGAACAAAATTATAGCAAAAATCCTTGCAAACAGGTTAAGAAATTTTTTGCAGAACACGGTCAATGAACTTCAGATGGCTTTTGTTAAGGACAGATAGATTCTAGACATTGTTCTAATTGCCAACGAAGTTGTAGTAGATTACAGGACGCGGAAGGACAAGGGCATTCTGCTCAAAGTGGATATTTCCAAGGCATATGACTCGATCAGATGGAGCTTTGTGGATTATGTGTTGAAGAGGAAAAGCTTTGGGGAAAAAATGGAGGACGTGGATCCATGACTATTTAGCCTCATACTCCATCTTCATGAATGGTCGTCCAAGGGGCAAGTTCCAAAGGCAAAGGGTCGGCTAGCCGACCCTCTTTCTCCTTTCATCTTCACTCTAGTGGCAGATACTTTCACAAAAATCATGGAGAAGGCAGTGGCTAAACAGAGGATTGAAGGGCTGAAAGTTGGGAGAAAGAACACATATCTGACTCATCTGCTCTTTGCAGATAACTGTCTCATCTTCATGAAGAACGACAATAAGGAAACAGGAATGATGATGGATGCGCTAAAGGATTTTTGCCTCATTTTTGGGCTATCCATAAACTTGGAAAAAAGCTAGCTGGCAGGCATTAACATGGAAGCTACAGAGATTGATCAGATAGCAGCTAATTTGGAAGTCTTTGTTGGAAAATGGCCGTTAAAGTACCTCTGTCTCCCTCTGGGAGGAAGTCTCAACTCAATGGATTTTTGGAATATAACAATTAGAACAGTTTCAGAAAGAATCGAAGGTTGGCGAGGAAGTTTTCTATCCAGGGGACGTCTCCTGCTCCTAAAATCTGTGCTGGAAGCCAGTCTAGCTTATTTTCTATTCATATTCAGAATCCCTAAAGGAGCAGCATATAAAATTGAACAAAGTATGAGGCCTTTATTGTGGAAGTAGGCAGGCAAGGAGAAAGGACAATATTTGGTTTATTGGGACTAAGTTTGTTGCGAGACCCAGAAGGGAGGTCTGGGGGTGGATAGCATCACAAAAAGAAATAAGGCGCTGATGGGAAAGTGGCTCTGGAGAATGTACAAACAGCTGGTAGCCCTTTGGGCTAGAATTATCAAAAGCATCTATGAAAGCCAATCAAGAGGAAGGGGGGCAGGGGTGAACCCAAGATGTAGTAAAAGATCCCCTTGGAAATCCATTGCAATGTTATATCCGCTATTTAGGAACTAATTAAGATGGAAAGTGGGCAAAGGTGCGACTCTAACAGTTTTAAGAACATATTCCCAGCCATCTATAACTTATCTGACAAGCATAAAGCGCCTGTCTCAGAGTTTATATAACACTCTAGGGAAGGGGGGAGAGACAGTTGGGCTTGGAACCTGCACATCAACAAAAACGTCAGGGAATCCTATATGCAGGAGGTAACGGAGCTTATAAACCTACTGCACAACATTTAGCTAGCAGAGGTAGAAGATCAGGTTGTTTGGATGGGGGAAAAGATAATAGTTTCACAGTGAGATCTGTAAAAGGGAAGTTGGATTGTAATAGGACAACCGCTACAATCTTCCAACAGGCCAACATAATTTGGAAGACAAAAGTCCCAACCAAAGTCAAAATTTTAGCTTGACTTATTTCTTTCAATAAATTAAATACAAGTGATGTTTTGCAAAAGAAAATGTGTAACCACTATCTGCAACCATCTATGTGTTGCTTGTGCAAGAATATCGAAGAGATGACCAACCACTTATTCAACAATTGCAGTTACTTGATAGAAATTTGGAACATATGGAAACCAAACTGCCTAAACATCAAGCTGATGACTCTAGAGACAAAAGGGCTGGGGGAGGATCATACTTAAGATAGGTCCATAAGCAGTTACAGGAAGATTATAGCATTCGTGGTCTGGTATAGCATTTGAGAGGAATGAAATAGTAAAGTTTTTAACAATACTTGTAAAGATGCCTCTAACTTGGGAAAGATTTAAGATTTTGTTTTGTTCTTGTATCTACATCACAAAGCTTAGTAAAGGTTACAGCTTTGGGGACTGGTTAGACAACTGGCATAATATTTTGTACTCTATGTAATTTTGTAGTTTACCAGATTCCTCATCTGGTAATTGGTTATTATTAATAATAATATTTTCTTTAGTTTTCTCTCTCTCTCCAAAAAAAAAATAAATAAAACAAAACAAAATCAAGCTTCGTATTCACCATCTTACATAAGCTTTGCCAATAATGGCTAATGAAACGTGTATCATGTATTGAGATGATTGAACTAGGGTGTTGGTGGAGACGATAAATCTCTCAAAAAAAATAGGAAGGCAACAAGTGTTTTGTCTTTGATGAACAATCAACAACTATAAATATGGAGTCATTGCCTCTTTACATCCTTGGAATACCAAGTACAAACTCCATGCTAATATCAAGTCATGGCAGGGTAAGGATTGACAAAGGATGATATAATATAGCATTTGTAGTTTTGCCCTTAGACACTTGGCAAGTACAACATCGCCCCACATATCGACTCACTTCCTTGTGCATAGTCGACTGAAAATAGGAAGAAGCAAGCTAAAAAGTGCAATCACATTCCACATGGCCTTCACCATGCAACTCTTGATTAATATTCAAAAGTAGACTTCTGTTAGGAATACACAGTTGAAAACCTTTACTAGGAACCTCTCCTGGAAAATAAAAGCAATCTGCTTCCCATCTTGTATCTTTTATCGGATCCCAAAAAAAGTAGGATCATCAACATATTGGTCTATAATGGAATCAAATCTTGGAACCTTGACCCACATCTAGAACATAAAATTATGTCTCCTATACAACACATCAGCTACTCGGTTTAGGGTGAGAGCCTTTTGCTTGATCATAGAAGTGGATTGTTGCAAATATGCTACCAAAGATACATGTCAAGATGAGACGTTATCCTAAACTCCCAAGTGCTTCAACACATCATGATCTAAATATGGGATGAACTTCCCATGGAATAAAAGTGATGCCGATGTTGAATAGCTTGAACCACCCATAGAACTCCACATCATAGGTATTGTAACAAAACCTCGCCACCAATAACTTCTCACTAAAATAGGCTATATCTTGATTCCATAAGCTCAAAATTGTGCCAATGCCCACCTTGAATGAATCGCAATGTCACTCAACAGGTAAGGAGAAAACTGGAGCACCAAAACTAGGTTGCTGTGAACTTCTACTTGATCAATTGACATGATGGCGTAGAGTCATCTGTCCAACTAAAACTTCCAGTCTTGATGCAACTAGTAATGGGTGCCATGATGTTGTTGAAGTATGGATAAATCTCCTTTAAAAGGACGTAAGCCCATGAAAACTGTGTACCTCTATAGTAGTTTTAGGTTGAGGCCATTGTTGTACAACAGCTACCTTAACTTCATCCACTGCTAAGCCATCCCTAGATACCACAAAGCCTAAAAATAACACACAATCTGGTAAGAATTTGTATTTTTTTGATATGGCATACAACTTATGACCAGATGAAGTCAAAGCCCTTCTCGCAAGTGTATATCATGCATTTTAAGACTAGGTTATGAATCAAGATGTCATCAAAGTAGACTATGATGGACTAGCCTATAAGAGGTCTAAGGACTCAGTTCATCACCCGCATGAAAACCACATGCACAGTCCTTCCCGTGTTTTGAATGCATCCTTCCACTCATCACCAAGCTTGGTGCAAATTTGATTATTCCCATTTTTTAGATCTAACTTCTTGAATGCTAACGCACCTTTCAATTAATCCAACAAATCATCGAGCCTCGATATAGAAATTGATAACAAACTATGATGTTTTTGATGGCCCAACTGCTTGTACACATACATCGTGACCCATCCTTCTCACTAATAAGAATGGTTAGAACAACACATGAACTCAAACTTTTACGACATGGCCTTTAGCAAGAAGTTCCTCAAGCTGGTAACGTCACACCTCTTGCTCCTTAAGACTCATCTTGTAATGTGATTTGTTAGGCAATGTAGCCCTTGGAACCAAGTCAATTCGAGGTTGGAGATCCCAAAGTGGTGATGGTACATTAGGTAACACATAAGAGGACTCCTCTAATAAGTGCTTGATCTACTTGGGAGTGTAATACTTTTTTGGCTCACCAAGGCAAACGCCATGTTTAATTCCATCTCTCATTCAAGCTGTTGGGAGAAGACAAAGTATTTGAAGGGGAAGGAGAGACAAAATGAGAAAACTTAGAATATTTTGTTCCTTCAACTTGACTTCAAATGATATATTTACATGAGTTTATATAGTGCTCATATGAGCATCAAACATTTATGATATACATGAATCTTATTAACTAATTTTATACATGAATCATGATAAATATCAATGCATGCATACAAATTAACACACATACATGAACTATATAAATGTAAAAACATGAACCAAAGCGTAATACATGAATCATGTTTAGTATAAATATTAACATTCCCTCTTAAATACGATCCATGTTTATACCAAACATTCCTCCTTAAACATGATCACTTCGTAGACATACCAAGTAGAGACCTTAACTTCGTAAAAGCATCAAGCCGAAGTGGCTTGGTGAAAATGTCTGCAATCTGATCTTAGGATGTCACATATTTCAACTTGATCTCCTTTAAAATGCAATCTCGAATAAAATGATACTTTGTATCAATATGCTTGGTGTGATCATGATAAACTGGATTCTTTGATAAGACAATTGCAGACTTGTTATCAAGAAAAATTTCAATAGGCTTTGTTTGAATCAATCCAAGAACTTGTAACAAATTTCGCAACATATCTAGATTGAGAAATAAAAATTCAGTCATCCATTTGGTGTACCTCAATTCCAAGGTAGTATGTCACGACACCTAAGTCAGTCATCTTAGACTCACTTTTTTTTCGAAGTATGTTTGCAGTGTCGTAGATATTGTAGAATATGTTTGGCAGTTTTGAAATGCGACATGGTGGGAGCTTTCATGTAACGACTAACTAGCCCAACAACACAAAAAATGTCTGGTCTTGAACAAGTCAATTAGCTCAGACTTTCGACCATACTTCTAAATAAGGTTGAGTCTACTTCTCATCTTGAGTCATGCTTTGATAACTTCAACCCATACTCAACAGGAGTATTAACAAGTTTGTAATCACTTATGTTGAATTTTCGAAGTACGTTCGTAGCATATCCAAATTGAAAAGTAAAAATTCAATTATCTATATGGTGCACCTCAATGCCAAGGTAGTATGTCATGACACCTAAGTTGGTCATCTCAAACTCACTTGTCATTGCTTGTTTGAAATCTTAAAACATGATGACATTGTTTCCTGTAAATATCAAGTCATCCACATATGAGCAAACAAACAAAACATCATTGTTAAGTTGCTTGACATAAAGAGTATGTTCATACGGACATTTGATGTAGCCATTCCTTTGAAAGTACATATTTATTCTTGTATTTCACGCTCTTGGTGCTTGCTTCAAGCCATATAAAGCTTTCTTCAACTTCAGCACCTTGTCTTCATGTCCTTTTACAACGTGTCCAAAAGGTTGTTGCACATAAATTTCTTCTTCAAGAAACATATTAAAAAAATCGTATTTGACATCCATTTGAAAGATCTTCCATTTCTTATGAGCAACTAAGGAAATAAGAAGTCTGATAGTTTTCATTCAAACAACAAAAGCAAAGACTTCATCATAGTCGATACGTGTTGTTAAGTATATCCCTTGGCCACTAGTTGAGCTTTGTATGTATCAACTTGACCACTAGCATTTGTCTTCACCTTGTACACCCATTTGACATTAATCGCTTTGTGACTTATAGGAAGATTTACAAGTTCCCAGGCGTCATTTTTCTTGATGGCCTCAATTTCTTCATTCATGGCACGCAACCATTTTCTATCTTGCACTGTTTCTTCAAAACCTATAGGTTCACAATTAGTAACGAGACAACAAAGAGTTAATTCACTTGTTTTTGCATAGATGTCATGCAAAAACCTCATAAGTCTTGGTCTTTCATTGAAGCTTACTTCTAGTGATGTCTCCCTAGGTGTAGGAGTAGGAGTTGGCGGTGGAGTGACAACCATTTGAACTTCTTCTTCTTCTATATCTTCATTAAATGGAAGAAAATTAAAATCCTCATTTCAAGTGGCCTAGTCCCATGATGCTTCTTCATCAAAATCAACATTGCGACTAATTAGGACCTTCTTGGTGCTTGGGTTGTGGAATTTGTACGCTTTTGAGTTAGAATCATAGACAATGAAAATGTACTTCTCACTTTTGTCATCAAGCTTGGAGCGATGTTGGTTAGGTACATAGACATAAGCAATGTTGCCAAATACCCTTAAATGAAACAATTTGGGCTTGTTTCCGCTCCATACATGTGGTGTCTGCCCCGATTCAATAAATAAACTATACATTCAACAACTTCAACCCAAAACTCTTTTGACATGTGCTTACTTGTCAACATGCTTCTAGTCATATTAAGAATAGATTTGTTCTTCTATTTAGCAACATCATTTGGTTGAGGAGAGTATGGAGCGGTCATAGGGCGTCACATTCCATGAGATTCACATAATTTATTGAATGCATTTAATATAAAATCGCCTCCGTTGTCAGATTACAAAGACTTGATGTAGTAAGCATTGTCTTTCTCCACAAGTGCTTTGAATTTCTTGAAGATTTTAAAGACTCATGACTTCTTCACAAAATAAGCCAAAGTCTTGCGACTATAATCATCATAAATAATATAAAATAATTATTCTTACTAAAAGAACTTGGCTTGATTGAGCCACATAGATTAGTATGAACAAGCTCTAATGGTTCTCAAGCTCTTGTTGTCCTTTCTTTAGGAAAGGTCTTTCAAGATTGCTTTCCAAATAAACAACCTTCACAACTAATCTAGATACTCAAACAATGGAAAACCTTTCATCATGTGCTTTTTGGCCAACAACTTAAGACCTCCAAAGTTTAAATGCCCAAGTCTTGAGTATCATATCCAAGATAAATCTCTATAGCAAGTTTTCAAACACTTAGCCACATTATTTTGAACATTCGATAAGAATATTCGATTTTTTGACATAGGAACCTTATCAATTAAATTGTCATACTTATCTGTTAAGGAAAGACTATAATCTTGAATAAAAACATTATAACCTTTTTCTTAGAGTTGTCCCAAACTCAAGATATTACTAGTCATACTCAGCATATAATAAACATTATAAATAAATGAATTGATGTTTTCCTGACTTTAATTGAATCAAAATAATACCTTTCCCTCGAATAGGAATTTTGGATGAATTACCAAAGGTGAGTTGTCGATCACCATGTCATTAAATTCCATGAACATTGATCTGTTGCTGCACATAAGGTTGCTTGCACTAGTGTCTAGGTACCATGTACTGCGTTTTTAATCTACATCTCCTTTGAGTGCCAAAAGTTATGTCAGTTCCACAACTTTACTATCATTTGAAGCATAATTCATCTTCTCCTCAACATTTTTATTATGGTATTCCCAAGAATAATGAACATATTTTTGACAATTATGGCTTTGAACTCGAGAGTTGTCATACTGTCTTTGCTTATAAATATTTTTTCTTCCATGTCCCCTTGAAGAACTATCAACTTGGTTGTTGTTTTCTTTGTTGAAGAACTTTACCTCTTCCTCTTCCTTGATCGTGACCTCAACTGCGACCATTTTTAAATCCACGTCCTCTTTCTTTATATTTTGCGCATCATTACTTTCATTTTCTTTCAATGAAACCTTTGTCTGCAAGACCTGCCCCACTGGCTCTTTCTTCTTCTTTGACATTCTTTCTTCATGGGCTTGCAAGGAACCCATAAGTTCATCAATCGCATAGCTTCCAAGTCTTTGGATTCTTCAATGGCTACAAGGATGTGATTAAACTTCTTTGTCAAAGATCTAAGGATCTTTTCAATAACCATGATGTCACTCATGTTTCTCCGTACTTCTTCATCTCATTCACAATTTCTAATGCTCTTGCACTATAACCTGAGAATGATTCAAATTCTTTCATGTGCAAGGTTTCAAAGTCGCCTCTTAGACTTTGAAGGCAAATCCTCTTCACTTTATCCATACCTTTAAAGGTACGACTAAGAATCTCCCATGTTTGCTTGGAGGTGGTTGTTGCAGTATCTTCTCAAATGTTTTATTATCAACTACTTAATGGATGAGAGTCAGAGCCTTTTGATCTTTATTTCTGGTGGTTTGCAAAACTTCATTCTCATTTTGAATCATAATTGCATCATCTTGTGGTTCATCATAACCTATGTGTATTATTTCCCACACACCTTGAGAACCAAGCAAAGCCTTAATTCTAATACACCAATTATCAAAATTTTGGTAAATTTAGGAACTTGGAATGGAACCAAGTTATTTGCCATCCTCTGTTTTTTTTGTTGTTGTTGTTTTTTGACAATAACTTTCTCAAAGCTCTGATACCACTTTGTTGGTAGAACACAAAGTATTTGAAGAGGAAGGAAAGAAAAAATGAGAAAACTTGGAATGTTTTGTTTTTTCAACTTGATTTCAAATGATATGCTTACATGGGTTTATATAGTGCTCATATGAGTATCAAACATTTATGACATACATGAATCCTATGAACTAATTTTATACATAAATCATAATAAATATCAGTGCATGCATACAAAATAATACACAAAATAATACAAAATGAACTATACAAATACATGAACTACGCGAATACATGAATTATATAGATGTAAAAACATGAATCAAATTGTAATACATGAATCATGTTTAATATAAACACTAACACAAATTCACCTATGTTAAGAGGTTGGTAGCATGACTAGTAGGTTTTGAAGGTGGCTAATCTTTACTGGGAAGCAACACAATTTTCAAACCACCAAAATTGAAAATGGTAAGTATTGGCCCAACCATCATGAAGCATATGTCTGTCATGTTGCTATGATCGTCAAGTAATAGATGATGGCACACATCCATAGTTGCAACATCACACAACACCATGAAACATGAAACCATGGAATGAAAATTCGTCGAATTTTGCCAAAATTCGACGAAATAATTTGGATTTTTTGGTTATCGAACCAGAGTTCAGTTGTAAAAAAAATTACAAAACTTCGACAAAACTTCGAAGACTTCGACAAAATTTGACAAAACTTCGAGGATTTCTACAAAACTTCGAGAATTTCGACGAAACTTCGAAGATTTCGAAAAAATTCGTGAAAAATTTGAAGATTTTGGTGAAATTTGTGAAAAACACAAGTAAATAATATATAGTTCTTAACATGTACATAAACACTAAATCTTGTTGATGTTAAAAGACAAGTTTGAAACCATTTTTTTATGTATACTTTTATATTTAAAATATATTGCTTTATATTTATTTTCATCATTTGTAATAGAATTTATGTATATTTTTGCATTTACGTAGAATTTTTCGAACTTCTCCAAGTCAACAAATTTTTACAAAACTTCTCTCGAATTTCTCGAACTCTTTGAATTAATTCTGATTTTTGAAGGTCGAAATTTGAGGCGAAGTCGAATTTTCATTCCTTGCATGAAACAATAGTCTCATTGTCTTTCTTCAACCAGGCCAACTTGTACGGCTTTGGGTGCTTGTTCATTGGCAAGCCCAACATATCTACATATCTTTGTCTGAGATCACTTTAACGTAGCTGCTTTAATTAATCACAAAATCACAAACCTTGCCACCAATGGTACAGGTGGGCTGAAAGATATTAATCTACAACCAATTCTCTTATTGTTGTGGTGCTAAGAACAATTGTCGAACCACTAACATTGGCTTGGAATTACCTTGAAGACTCTCCTCACTATTTAGAGACACCTCACTAGTATCAAACTCAGGCTCGTCCAAGAAGTTTGTAAAAAGAACTTTAAGTAAGTGTTTTAGGATAAGTTACTAGTTTCAGGAAATTTAATATTTCCAAAAATTTACTATTTATAGTAAATTTGTGACTTTTTTAAGGTTTTGTTTTTATAGTCTATAAGTCTATATAGAGGTTTACTTATTTCTAACTTTTAAAATTAAAAAAGTTAGTGTTGAAGTCTATTTAAAGGTATAGTTATTTCTATTTTTTTTCAAAATAAAGTTTTATAATTGAGTCTGTAAGAATATTTATTAGTTTTGTCTATATTAGACCATTGTAGGTGTTATGAGATGATATGATATTGAGATTTTGTTTTTTTTTTTTTATTTTCTTTTTAAGAATTTGTGAATTCTTATTTCCTATTTTCTTGATATTTAGAAGAATCAGCTAGTCTAAGGAGTGTGTTTATTGTCTTCTTATCATACTCTGCATCACAATTCCACAATGATGGCTGTTTGTGCAACTAAAAATTGTTTAGAAAGATGATATAAACCCATAAATGAGCATCTTCTCTAATTATTTATGTAGAGAAACAAACAACCATAGTAAATTGGTAATGATGTACTCCATGAAAATAAGAATGATACTTTGCGTTGTGTTTTAATTCCTTTCAAATTGGAATGTTGTGCCAAGTGTTGGGAAACCCATTTGCTAAATGGATCTTGAGCATAATTATAATTATAATCGGGTTTATGATGTACTACTAGCTACTAAAGTGACACAAATGTGGGAGACGCAAGAAGCACCAACAATTGCAATGGTAATGTTAAACAGCAGTTGGATAATGACAGACACTCCATGGATTTGACTACATTTCCATAATGACATTGGCATAATACTATATTTGGTGTTGTTTTCGTGGTTTAGATTCATTTGCCTTTCCTCAGATTTTCCTTATTTGGTTAGTATCATCATTATTATTTACTATTATTTTCAGGAGTTTAAGATAATGGAAGTAGGGCAAAGTAATTGGCAAAAGGCTTGTTTTGTGCCAACAAAGGCAGATGCTCTTGTGATTGCCTTCAGAAAGTGGTTAAGAAAATACGCAAATGGCCAGGTTGATTGGGGAACCAAGTTTGATGGAACACGACTTCCCCCATCTCCTCCTAGAGAACAGCTGATGGACCGGTAAATCCAAATCTAAAACATGCATTTCTTTCTTTTTTAATCTTTTTGATTGGATTTAGAATCTCTACAATGTTGGGTTTCTAATTAATTTAAATTTATGCACTTTTATTTTTCAGATATTGGTCTCATGTCGTAAACTGCAGTAGTTGTCGTGTGGCTGTTAAGGGCCTGAAAGCGTTGGAAGTAGCTTTGCAAGTGATCTCCATAGCTTCAGTTGGGATTGTTGGTGCCATGAAGCAAGGTGTGATCTCAACAGCTGCAAGGATTGGTTTGGTATGCGTGGCAGTGTTGTGTTTCCTAACGTCAAAATGGCTTTCTCATTTCATCTACAAGACCTTCTACTACCATGATTACAATCATGCTTTGATATGAGTCACCCATTAAACCCTATTAACGTGTGGTGAGAAAAAAAAAAGCCAGTAGAATGTGATTGGATTTGTACGTAAATGCCGTTAACTGAATAAACTTATTTATACTACATATATTTATATGTATACAGAAAATGGTTTGAATAATGAATCTTGCAAGTCTCTCTTTTTCATCTCATCATCAAGACCTCCAAGACCTCCAAGAGTCAGCAAAAAGTGGATATCTTGTACTTGTAATTTGACACTATAAATATATATATATATATATATATAGAGAGAGAGAGAGAGAGAGAGAGAGAGAGAGAGAGAGAGAGAGAGAGAGAGAGAGAGTGAAGGTATAGGGAGGGGTTACCTCAATTGAGATTATTTATATAAAATCTAAAAAAAAATACAGAAAACATGATATGTTGAAAAAATAACAATTTTTTAAAATTTTGCTTAGAAAATAAAACATTATTTTTGAGTTTTTATTTTTTAAAAAATGTATTTTATTTATGGATTCAAATCACATGCAACCTTAAAATATAAGATGAATTCATCTTATGTATTCTCCATGTTGTTTGGAAATGTCAAAAGACGGGTGGATTGCTTGAGATATTCTTGAGTTTACACAGACCTTTGATGTGTATGTCATTATAAGATTCTATTTTTTTTTTTTTTTTAATAATTCAATGAGCTTTGTCGAATATAAAACTCAAGAAAAGAAGAAAATGGGTAAATAAAGAAAAATCAAAGGCTGAAGCTAAAGGGATAGAAGGGAGGAAACAGGAAAAAAGATCGTTTTAGGCTTTAGTTTCAAATCGTAAATCTTATTTAAGGTAATTCGCTGCTAACTGGGTGTTATGTTAGTGCTTAGTTGACACAAAGTTGCCTATAATGCTGGGAACCTTTCTTTTAGTTAGCTTTTTAGTTAATGGGTTACCAAAAGCAACAAAAATTTGATGTCGCCCCTGGAAGGGTGGCATAAAGTTTGACATTAAGTTTTTTTTTTTTTTTTTGAAGGCATGCCATCCATTACATAAAGTTTTATTTATTTTTTTAAAAGTATGCTGCCCATTGACATGCCTAAAAAAGACTTTAATTTGAATGGGTGGCATCTAGTTAACATTTTCTTAATTTTTTTTTCATTTTGAACAATTTGGAAAGCTATTTTTGATCTTCACGACCAATCTAGGAAGAATTTTTTGCGAGATCAGTTTCAATGCATTCTAATAGCTTAACAGGAACTCTTAGAAGTGACAAAAGAGTTTTTTGACAGCTAGCACGTAATTTTTGTACTTCACTTGAATTCTAGTTTTCAATTCAAACTTAAGAAATTGAAAAGATGTTTTCGATCATCGGGGCCAATTTGGGATGGGTTTTCACGAGACTAGTAATAGTGTTGTTTAATAGCTCGACACAAACTTTTGGAAGTGACGAAAAAAAATTTTGATGCCCGAATCGTAATTTTCTTACTTCACTTGAATTTTAGTTTTCAATTCAAACTTAAGAAATTGGAAAGCTATATTCGATCACTGAGGCCAATCTAGGAGGGGTTTTTTACTAGACCAGTTTGAGCGTGTTTTAATAGCTCGACATGGTTTCTTGGAAGTGACGAAAAATTTTTACAATGTCTAGATCGTAGTTTTTCAACATCATTTGAATTCTAGTTTTCAATTCAAACTTATGAAATTGGACAGATGTTTTCAATCACTAGGGCCAATCTAGGAGGATTTTTTCGCGAGAACAGTTTCATCGCGTTCTAATAGCTCGACGCAAACTCCAGAAAGCAACAAAAAAAAAATTTTGATGCCCGAATTGTAATTTTCCTACCTGACTTAAATTCTAGTTTTCAATTCAAACTTAAGAAATTGGAAAGTTGTTTTCGATCAATGGGGCCATTTGTGTGACACCCCGGCTCCCGGCATCTGTCTCTGTCTTTGTTGAGACAATCCGTCGCGGGGCCGTGTGCACCTGTTCATTTGTTCGGCAGGAGATGCTGGGTCATCTATTCGTTCGTCGAGAGCCGGAGACCACGTGGTTCAATTTCCTTTTTCATTCGATCTCAACTTTCATGCCTTTCTATTAAACAGGTTATGAAGTTAAAATTTAAAATATACAATGGCCAGCAAAATAATGGTTTTTTTCAGTAGATGTGAAATTCATTAAAAATGCATGCAACGGAATTCAACTCATTCATAAATCCATATTGCATTCGTATTTGACAAGTGAAATACTTTGCAGCGGAATAACATTTTAAATTCATTTTTTAAAGCATAGTGTGAAGATAAAACATGGCCCAATGGGCCTAAGTTCCAAAATATATAATTTACAAGTGAAACAATTCAAGATAAAAGAGGGCACATGCCCAGTTCAATTTAAACACCAAAATATTATTTATAGCAAAATGGTACGACGGTAACCTCAAAGAAAACTGAAAAACTGTGACAACCTCCCAGCGAGGCCACTACCCAAAAAGCAGCTCATGTGCTCGCCTACTCCTGCGGTGTCAATGATCACCTGTAATAGAAAAGTGGGGTGAGCTCGAGAGCCCAGTGGATCATCCCTATACATCACTAGCATTATACAAACCAGAATACAAAACATGCAATCGTTTTCATTACATTAGGCGTTTCACACAGTTTCTTGTTTTGTCATCATCTAAGACTGAAAGAGTCTATAACCTTCGATATCCCCTGTGTGGTCTGGGAGTGAATCCGGGGGTAACACCCGAGGGCCGGTTACCTTCGGGACCACAATCTAAGGATGGAAGTCCGTAGTGACTCTCTGTCTAAAGACACAATCAGCTATCGCAGTCAGCTCGGGTAGGGACACCCACGATGACACCCTAAGGCCAGTCACTGTGCCAGTACGTGGATTTATTAATCTTAATTTAATGTTCTTTAGTCATACATGTCATTCCAAGTCATATGTGATCATCAATGAAACATCTAAAGTAAATCAGAATAGATGTGTTCAATCATTCATAAAAATCATCTCATTGAATTCTCTATCTAGCATGTTATGGCACAAACAACATGCATCAAGGGCATACACCAAGTCAAACCCAACCAAAGTCAATCAAACAAGTCTTAGCATGCTCCTAAACAAATCTTAAGCTAACAAACATCATGTTAAGCATTCAAAATTTGGAAAAGGCTAGGGAGTAAGAAAATCATACCCACATTAGTACTCTTCAACCTTATGCCTTTCTCCTCGCCGTGCACGCCTCAGATTATCAATCTATAGGGTTTTTAAACAATGAGAACACGTGAGTCTAAGGCATTTATGGCACAACTAAAACCCTAAGGTTTGTGTTCTTGGCTCATTTGTTTCAAATGCACCCAAAATCAGTACAAACAAAGGGAACACTGGTGCATGTCGCATTACCGCGGCAATGCAAAGTCGGCGACATGTGCTTAACACCTTAACACTTGGTCATTGAGTTTAGATCAGACATTAACTCAAGGAAAAACGAACTACATTTGAGAAAAAGTGATTTAGAAAGCCAAGAAAATAACATCTCAAGAGGGTTTCGAGATTTACCTTAGCACAAAACCCTTTCCAAGCTTGCCTCAACCCGAATCCACCCTTGTTGATGTTGCTCTTGGCGGATTTGAGCTTGAAAACGGTAGAAAATGGTTTGAAGGAGCTCAAACCACCCTTAGAACCCAATATAACACTTAAGAAATGAAGTGAACAAGTTAGATGAGAGCTAGAGAGAAAAATCAGTGGTTTGCAACGGAAAAATCCAGATCTAGGGTTTTTTTGTGCATGTTCATTTATATAGAAATTGACGAATTATCGCAGTCACTGTAGCATGACCGCGATCACTGTGCAACTACCGCGGTCATTGTGTAATTTCCGCGGTGGACAGACTGGCGTGCATTGTTCTTTTTTGAGTTTTTCACGTGATTACCGCAGTCACTCAGATACGGACTGCGGTCACCAGAACGGACTTCCTTGTTTCGTTTCTAGTTTCTATCGCGATAACTACGATCACTGTAGGACCGACCGCGGTCACCAGAATGATGTATTTCCCTTTCATTTTTTGGGTTTTTCCTGCAATGACCACGGTCACTATAGGACCGATCGCGGTCACCAGAACAGACTTCCTTGTTTCATTTTTGGTTTCTATCACGATAACCGCAGTCACTGTAGGACCGACTGTGGTCACCAGAATGATGTATTTCCCCTTCTTTTTTTGGGTTTTTCCTGCAATGACCACGGTTACTATAGGACCGATCGCGGTTACCAGAATGAAATTTCTGGTGTTTAGTGTCTTTCTTCGCCATTTCTCGTGCTTCTTGGATTGGTATCACTCTTACACTTATTTATACTTATAATACATGGTTTTCGGACATTTTGGCCATTTTTATTCTTTTACTAAGTTTGTTATTCCACTATATCCGTTCACTAGCGATGTGGAGGTCTAATAGACTTTCAGGGTATTACAATCTGGTAGGGGTCTTTCTATGAGACCAGTTCTAGCATTTTCTAATATCCCAACACACACTCTCGGAAGCAACGAAACAGTTTTTTGATACCAGGATCACAATTTTCTTACCTCACTTGTATTCTAGTTTTTAATTCAAACTTAAGAAACTGAAACATTATTTTTGATCATCGAGGCCAATCTAGGAAGGGTTTTTTTTTTCATGAGACTAGTTTTAGTGTGTTTTAATACCTCGACACAAATGCCCTGAAGCAGTGAAAATTTTTTTCGATGCACAGATTGCAGTTTTCCTAATTCACCTGAATTCTAGTTTTTAATTCAAACTTAAGAAATTAAAAAGCTGTTTTTGATCACTGGGGCCAATTTGGGAGGGTTTTTTCCGCAAGACCAGTTCCAACGTGGCCTAATAGCCTGACACAAACTCTTAGAAATGACGAAAAAAAAATTTCAATGCTTGGATCGCAATTTCCCTATCTCACTTGAAATCTAGTTTTCAATTCAAACTTAAGAAATTGGAAAGCTATTTTTGATCACCGGGGCCAATCTAGGAGGGGTTTTTCGCGAGACTAATTTTAGCGCGTTCTAATAGCTCGATATGACTCTTGGACGTGACGAAAAAAAAATTTTGATGCTTGAATCCCAATTTTCCTACCTCACTTGAATTCTAGTTTTCAATTCAATTATAATATATCGGGTCATATATTTGGAGGCAATCCAATGATGTAGAAGAGTGATATGCATGCATTGAATGGACATTGTGGTTGTTAATGAAACAATCCTCATATAATCATATTTACAAGTGTCATCATGAATATATGTTCATTTGATCCTTTATTATGTCATGTTATAATTGAAAACTCCATATTATTGAAATGATCTTTATTGATAACGACAACTACATTTTAATTTAATAATTGCTTAAGCACAAAACAAGATAGACATGTGTTATGATCAACACCATGTATACACTTTTATTTGACATGGACCTTGATTGAAAACTTGTAATTTTCGATGTTCATTAGTAGCCTGTGATGCGTTTTGAGCCACTTGTTCATAATGGGTTTGCTCATTAGTTTCTTCTGAAGGAGGTAAGGCAATGGCTCGTTAACTTCAACATTAACATCAACCTCATATTCAATAGGCCCTCGTCACTATCTTTGTCCTTCACCTTGTGTTTGTCTTTGTCCTCATCCTCATCCTCGTCGTAGACATGCACATGCCCATCCACAACCGTGAACATCAACATCTTCATTATTGCCATAACTTTCTTGAATATCTGTTTCTTGGAAATGAGGTGTGTAGGATACGTCAGGAATAGTTGAGAAGATGGTATCATCAAAATTTATGCCTTGGTTTCGTGGTGTAATAGGTTTAGGCACCGTGTGATGGATTACTCTATGAATTCGATGATCTAGGTGCATTGCCTCCATAAAGTTAGAACACATAAATTGTACAAATTGATTCCCATAAGACCCTACATGACGATACAATTGCTCTACATTAGTCGCTTGAAATTAAGTGTAAACAACTATTAATCATTATTCCCATATTAAGAAGATAAGGACTAAAAGAAAAGTAACAATTTTGTATAAGGAGACTTACAAGATAATCAAAGAGTGTATCTTGACGGCTAATAGATCGTCAAGCGATTTGTCGATACCATCTCATGTATTCTTCCTCATAACCATCAGCAGGATTTTCAGTCCTTGGACTGAAAACAACAAGTTCATGAGAACGATCACATATCTTAATGTGCCTCTGATGGTATGTAGCCCAATTTGTTGATAAAGAGGCATGTAATATTATCTCATGAAGAAACCGTCCTATGTTACACTCGGAAGGGATTGACTGCCTCATGCCGAATTATCGAAGAACTCAATTAGGAAAGTGTCATTCTATTATGTGAAAGCAAATAAGTGGCACTCTACTATGCCAAACCATATGATCTCATCGCTAAGATAATGGCATTATGCTAATAATATCGTCGACCTCATATAGTTTCCATATTATCTTAACAAAAAAATGAAACTATTAGTCGATTATAAATAATCTTATTTAGGAGTAACTAGTGTAATACGTATTATATCATTACTTGCTCCAGAAGTTGGATATCAAATGCCTCCCGACAAGATGGCAACACATGTGTTGAAACTTCTGTCACTACAAATGCATCGTTTCACCTACATAATAAATTAGTTTATATTAGTAAAATAGTAAAATGTCTTAAACACAAATAATAACAAATATTTTACCTCATCCCAAGCGATCTTTTGAGAAGTATTATTTGGTCAATAGACACTATATTACTAAACTCAAACTGCATTCATCGAATTGGTGTGATGTGGGAAAATCTATCCCATGCCCACATCTGTAATAGTATCAATAATCCAAATATCTCTTGCGGATCCTCATGTGTTGCATGACATAACTCTCGGTATAGCTAAACATGTCCTTCCCCAACTATATTTTCTAGTTGTCCTAAAGTTTACTGATAATGGGAAAAACATTAGGTGGAACAAATTATTTTACTTATTTGAAAATAAGGACTCTCCTATCAACTATAAAATATGAAATTGGGATATTTGTTCACCGCAACCTCGTCAAACTCAAGAAGTGGATAAAACTCATCATTAGGCTCATCCGAGTCATGTAGAATCAACTCATCATCAGTAGGACCTAGTCGAATAACTCTTTCTGCCAAGATACTCATTTTTAACTTTTCACCAATAATTGTCATTGTGTTGGCCTAACTGGTAGTCCATCAACTGGAAGTTCCAATTGGATTGCAACATCTTGTAGTATGATGGTACACTCTCCATGTGGGAGATGGAAAATATGTGTCTCTAGCTCCACCTTTCAACTAAGGTTATAATTAAATACCAACCAAGAGTTATAAACCATATTCGAGTCACTCCATAAAAGCCTAATTGTTGTAGAAGTTTGATAAGCATGCTATGGATAGACATTTGACGATGTAGGGTTGCATCGCAATGCCTGACATGAATATGGTGTCCATTTTGTTCAAGAACATAATAGAGTTTGATATAAAAAACCACTCATCCATGTTGTTTAAAATAATACATATCGTTAAGAAAGATATTGGCTCATCCTATGGAATAGATGGTCTTTGTTGATCTTGCATATATAAAATACTAGGGTTAGATAGACCTAGATCCATGCTATCTACAAAATTAAATAGAATATATATAATATCAATAAATCATTGAATGCAACAAGTTGGTAACAAAGCATCATATTATTTACAAGAAGATGGGACAACTGAGGTAGATGGATCACTACTTGAAGGACCTGGATCCATGCCACCTCTATAAAAGAGAACACATTGAACACTACACAACATGATTAAAAGCAAAATGCAAATGAATGGTAAATACTCATATATTGGTGTGATGGATCAAAACTCCAATTATAAGAACCAAGATCCATAAGAGTTGTTGTAACACTCTGTATTTTAATTAGACACGTAAATTAATTTAAATAAAAATAAATGGATATAAATATATGTATTTGTACGAACAATGCATATATATATATATATGTATGTATGTATGTATGTATGTATAATTCACATGTATTAAAAATACACGATACGTGTATAAATTAATCAATTAAATTAGTTATTGAGAAAAATCATTATTGAATTAAAAAATACTTATTTATGTGTATAATGTAAGAGATGTGTGAGAGAATTAAATTAAATTTTCTAGTAAAAAAAATAATTGGGGTGTATATATATATATATATATATATATATGTATGTATGTATTGTTGCTTACTTTATGTGCACACTTTTAAATAGATAAAGAGATGCAAAAATGCATTCTTTAGATGATGAATGAATAATATGCAACATAAATAACCCTAGACATAAAGCAAATAATGCAACAATTTATAAGTGTAACTAGGGAAAATAATATAGTACATTCAACAAGTAATAAACTTGGGGAGGCTCAAGGTCGAACCACAAGGATTGGAATAAATTTCTAAAACTAAGGTTTGCTACATATAATAAAATAAGAAAAAAAAATGAGAATGAGATGAGATAATGATAATATTTTGATAATGTAGGAATAATAATAAGATGGAAGAGTTAGGGCATTAGAGTAGGCCCAATCCTTTCCTCTCTTAGT
>JAJIYU010000663.1:0-45798 GCA_030144865.1 Tinospora cordifolia | reverse complement strand
TTCTTCTTCTTCTTCTTCTTCTTCATTTTTCCACAAAAAATTAAAAAAAAAAAAAGGTTTCAAGTTGAGCAAACCATGAAATATGGGTTTCACAACCTGCTGCAAACCCAAATTTTGTGTCGGGGTTTATAAGTTGCTGCAAACCCAGAAATCTGGATTTGTTCAACTTGCAAACTATTTTTAAAACAACAACAACAACAATAATAATAATAATAATAAATAATGAAGACGAAGAAAATAGGATTTTATACTAGTGATTATTTGAAAAACACATAAAATTAAGTTTGACAGAACTACTAATAATACATTGATGGCTCTATTAGCCTTACTCTTTGTTTTTTTTTTATTTGTTTAAATAATCTTATCAAATTTTGTGTGTGCAGTGTGCGCGCCCCCTAGTTTTCATAATGCACGCCACATATTAAAATACTTGCATACAACGCAAGAATACTTTCGCAATTACGTATAAAGGAAGAAAATGAAGTGGACAAGCAAAAGCTTGTTACTCTTTACTCCGAACTCAAGCATATATATATGGGTTTCACATTTCAAATATAAGAGCTGACATGCGACGGATTGTTTTTTTTGTTTTTCAGTACGCTAGAAGCCTACAACTACTATGCTCCAAAGCAAAAGTACTTTGCACCAATAAAATAAAAGAAGACAAAAATCAAATGACTTGGAAAAGAAAGGGGTCTGCTTGCAAAACTTGGGTACTTTGAAGAGAACAAGGGGAACATTCCCAACCCTCCCTTTTATTACTTACTATGACTTTCTGGGTGGAATAGCATTAACTTCTGATGTAACCTATTCCCTTTAGTGCAACCTTTTCTATATTTCAACGGCAACGTGATCTATTTCTAAATCAACTTTATATATATATATATAGTTCAAAATTAATTATTATTCAAGTTAATGTAAGGTCACAAATGAAAAAGTTTTACCAAGGTAATTTTGTCTGTACTCAGGGTTCGAAGCCAAGACTCACCCAACTTAGTCTTCATTGGTGTAATTTTACATATGCATCAACTCGGTTCTTTAACATTTGGACTCTACATCTGATCTTAATTTATAAGTTTTTTGTTTTTTGTTTTTTGTTTTGTGTTTTTTTTTTGTTTTTTTTGTTTTTTTGTTTTTTTGTTTTTGTTTTTGTTCAGTTAAGCATTCAACTTGTCAATATATAATAAGTAGTTAGACTTTAATCATAAAAATTAGATTTAGTTAGGTTTTTTTTTACCCAATTAATTTTAAAAATTTAGTTAGATTTGTCATCAACTATAAATGATATGTCCATATAAGATTGTGGGTGTTACATAATCTTTTAAAAAATGGTCTTAAGAGACTTACCTCTATATTAAAGAAGTTAATTAATTAATTTTATATTTTTACTTGTATTCCTTGTGGACATTGTGAACCTATTGCCACTTTCACCATCGTGAACTAAATTCTTTTCTTAAAAATTCATAACATCAATTAAAATTATATTATTTGACGTATTAGTAAATTGTAAATACATTATGACTATATATTTACATGCACCATACATTTATACCATTACAATAAAAATACTTTGGGTAATTGACAATAAAACTTCTTTCTTACTCAAAATAGTCTTCAAAAGTTTATCTTATTTTAATTTTTGAAAATATAATTTTACTAATAATAGTGCAAAGAAAGTAATTTTATAATTGACTAATTTTTAGTTACTAGGATTAAAATAAATGATGGCACGAAGACCCTCCCCACAAGTATCTGCAACAAAATATTTTCTATATGCATTGTTATAAAACCTTTTTTTTCCTTGGAGAAAGAAAGCACTTCTTCAATTGGGTCACAAGTGCATACTGGGTTGGCCTCGAATAGGGGCCTAAAAGACAATATTCCTAGACTCCTTATTTTTTGAGGCCTCTCATATATATAAAACTAAAAAAATAATAAAAAATTATTAAAATAACTTAGGCCTCTTCTTTTTGGAGTTCAAGTTATCATTTTGTCCTGTGTCTCCACAAAGTCAGGATTGATCCTAAGTGTATAATATACATATTTTGTATTTACTTAGTACCTTATATGGTTTTGCATATGAATATATGCAAGATATATAAATAAGAGTTGAATTAAAGAAATAAAATAAAATATATATAAAATGGTCAAGAATTATATAAAGAAAAGTTATTATATCATCAATTACATAAATATATTGCTCAAACAAGCCAGGCGATCGGGTTGGACAAACCTTTCAATTGCAGTTTCATGGTTTGCTTGGTTTGGATATAAATATATAATTGATACCAAACCAAGCTTCTTGCTTTATTTGGGTTTGGGATTACACAAGCAATATAAACCATCTACCGTGTAGGACAAAAATTTCATTTTATTTTATATATTTTTTTTTCTGAAAAGCTACTTTTGGCACAGAAAATTCCTAGCCATTGAAAATGTTCCTTTCAAAAGCTTGATGAACAGAGTTGATAAGTGCTTCTAGTTTTAGCTAGCCCTTCTGCTTTATTTATATATGAGAAATTTTATAAATGGTCGATGATCAAATAAGCTGTTGGCTTCTTTACATATAGAGATATATAGATTGAGAGGTTTCATTTGAGATGGAGATAGCCACTTACTTTCTCTACACTTTTTCTGGGGATCTATTGTGTACTTTGTCAACCTGTATATTTGTTGTTTAGTTGCTTTTGGAGATTTTGTTAAAGGGTGAAAAAGCCAAGCTGATTAATTTTTGGTAAATGAAATCAAGTGCTTTTTCCTTTTTTTATTTTTTATTTTTGACCTTTTCTTTTTAAAATAAATAAATAAGTACATATTCCCTATCCATTTTTCCCCTTTATAGATAAAATATGTACTTACCAACCTAATTTTAACTTGGCTTAAAAGAATGCATTTGAATTTTAACTTTTTTTAAAAGGTGAAATTGATTTTTTTTTTCATTGCAAAACTAATTGGAAAAGTTGATTCAATCAGAGCCAAATTAACTAATTATTTTAGATAATTAATTAATGCCCAAAACATTTTAAAACTTAAAAATAGAAAAATGAAATAAAAATGGTACCTTGTAATTAACCAACCTTGATTTAATGGGAAGACTCATTTTATAATATTCAAGATATATGAGCTAAGGATGAAATTTTTCTAAATTTGCTAAGCACATTATTATCATACGTAGATAGGCATATATTAAACTGTACATTTATTTGATTTCTCCATACATTACATTACTTACTCACACCACAGATAAAACGCTGTCTAACCTATTTTAGCTTATAATAATATTTGATGATGTTATAAGGGCATCTCCAATGCTTAGACTCATCTCAAGTTTAATATACCATCCACATCATCAATTTACCATCCACATCATCAACTTATCAAATTCTCATTTATTAAACTCTTACCTACAATGGTAACAGTTTATTAGACTGTACTGTGTGGGTCCCACACTTACATCAATTCATTAAATACACTCATTACAATATTTAATTTATTAAATACATATCTTTTTTATAAATATCTATTATTTATATTTAAATTAAAAATATATACAATTATTTGAATTTACATAAAAATTTTATTTTTTATAATTATTTATTTTAAAAATGATTTTTTAAATTAATTATTTATAATATTAATTTTTAAATATTATAAAATTTATTTAAAAAATATTTTTTATATTTTTTAAAATATTTATTTCTTTTAATATATATATATTATTTAACTTAAAATAATTTAAATTTTATTTTAACTTAAAATATTATTTTATTTTAACTTAAAATATTATTTTATTTTTATTTTACAAATAAAAAATAAATATATTTTATATTTTATTTAAATTATTAATTTAATTATTTAAAACAATTAAAAATTTTTATTTAACTATATATATATATTTATTTATTTATATATTAAATAAATAAAATAATTTATATAAATAAATAATTTACTATTTATTGTATATATATATAGTTATATTTATATATATTAATATTTATATTTATATATATATATATGGCGCTGCAGTTGCAACGCCCAGAAATTCTGGGCGCTGCAACTGCAGCGCCTTGTTTTAAAAATAAAAAAAAAAAAATTCACCGAGCGTTCGGTGAAAATATGCTGAGTCAGACGCCCAACAATGGGCGTCTGACTAACAGAAAATTATTGAACGCCACACAGGCGTTCAATAACCTTGCGCTGCGGATGCCCTTACAAGATTTAAAATCGAGACCTTAAATAGTGGGTCCACCAAACCAACCACTCACGGAGGATGGAGCTGCCCATGAGAAAATCATTTTTGTTCTTTAAAATATGCAGGGCGTGCTCTGTGAATTTGTCACCCTGTTTTCTATCCCTTATACCTAACACATGTAATGAGTCTCTGCAAAAATAGAATAAATTTGACTTTAAGACCATGCACTTGTGGTTTTCAAGCTGGACAAGCGTAGCTTCCCCCACCACATTGTCTCATCTCATGTTCCCAAAAGACGACAATGGTTGCTGGCACAATTAAATAAGTTCAGATGGATCTGTTCAACTTTACCAAGCTGGACTAAGTTAACTTGCCAGCAAAGATGTTCTCATCCTTTACCTAGATTAATTTAAATAAAAAAAATACTTTATAAATTTTATATTGTATATCAAATGCTATAAAATATGTTGTGAAATGTATTTATATCATTAGATAAAAAAATGATATTTATTTTAAAATATCTGTTAATTTATCAAATAATATATTTAATGTTTAATATATAATTTATATAGCATTACTCAATTTTTAATTACACAACGTAATTAAACAATACTTTTTTTTTGTAATAACTATAACACTTAAAAATGTAAAATTAAAGGGAGTTACACATATAACATATAATAAATTATTTAATAGTTACAAATTTTACACTTGTATTAAACAGTAACTAAAAAAATTAAATTAATATTACCTTTGTTTAACATATATCTATTTAATCATAATATAGTTATTGACTTAATTCTTAAGTAAACCATGTCAAGATCAACAAAGTCAATTCACTTAACGGGTCTCTGTTCAACTCGGAAAAGTCGTTCGTTGACTTGAGATTGACTTCAAACTCGATTAATTATTTGAATTTTGATTTATTTATTTTTTGTCCAGATGCCAATAGAACCCATTTTGCTTGCAAGCTCGTTGGCGTCCCTTCCCTCGCAACCGCTAGTCAAAGTCAGACACAACACACGAGGCCCTTTACGGCTGTCTTTTCCGGTAAAGATTCCAAAGCTCTAAATCCGTATTCCTGCCGTCCGATAATACAATCCTCGATGAATATTCTTGATTTTCATCCGCATCTACGCTCATCCACATTGAATCATTCTCCTGACCTTCCCACGCACTCGAGCGCCGCGAATCCGATCGCGCTTCCTTTTTGTTGCCCACTTTCAACTGCTGAGGCTGTTGTCGTCAGTTTAACGATGTAATAAAATGTTTAATAGAAGCCACCACCGACCGGATTCTCGACCGTTTGATCATCACCCGTCACTTGGCAATGAAAGTTTATGGCTGTGTCATGATTATCATAATTTATAAAGTTAATAATTTCTGATATAATATGATAACTTGATTTGAATATGATATAAAATTAATAAATTTAAATTTAATATAAATAAATTTAGATCAAAATGTGTCAAATATTATTAAACACAATTAAATTTAAATCATAAATAAGTTAACTTATTAAATTTAAAAATAATATATTTAATACAATTATAAATAAGTTAAAAATAAATTAAAAATAAATTAATATATTTTATTAATTTATTAATATTTTTTATAAAAAATAATTATAAAATATTAAATAGATTATATAATAATATATAATTATGATATAATTAATAAATTAATATAAATTTGATATAATTAATAAATGAGTTAATTTTAATTTTATAATATTAGTTTCAATTTTATAATATATGTATTGAATTTATTTAAATACGACACGTGTAGGTGTATGGTATCATAAGTAATTATCATCCCTAATAATCCATCACTTGCCCGTCACTGTCTGAGATTTTATTCGGTTGTCGATAGAATATCTTCAGTAGGGGTATCCTGGTCATTTGGGCGAAATTGCTCGGTGACTGCTGCTGACTGTTCAAATTAAAACGCCAGACGACCCTCCGGTCTCCGTCTCAGTTCTTTCTGGAGACGCGTTTGATACTTCTGTACAACTACAGGCTACAGAGTCTACGACTGACTTCGGAGCTGAAATTGAATCTCTTCTGTTGCCCATTTTTCTGCGATTTTCTAGGGTTTTTATTTGTTATTTCTCGGTGAGGATCTTGGTTCTTTAGTCCCTGTGTTCGCTTAGTATCGTTTGTGGAATAAGTTTGATTTTTGAATTTGACGAGGCTCGGAAGCGTTGGCTGTAGATTGCGATTTGCGTTTGGCACTGGGAGAGGACTAAATTTGATTTGATGATGTCGCGTTCGCATGAAACCTGGTGAATGGTTTCATTCTTCAGGTTTTATTTCGTTAGGAAGTAAAAGAGATTGGAGACGATGCTGTTCTCTGGTTAGAATCGGTTTCTTGTGCTGCTGTTGCTTCTTGCCTTTTGCTTATGGTTTTTTTTTTTTCTGTACTTGATCAACCTAAGATTTTCAGCTTAATTTGATATATGCTCTCCCTCTTTCCTCTTAATAATGCGAAATTATATTTGAATTAGGCGGTTCTTGAGTTAATTGAAATGGTCGCAATGGTGTTTACCGGAATTGGAATAAGAGCATTGAGACATGCGTAGTGATTTTTCTGTTCTGACGTTATGCTTTGGACTTCGAGGAACTGAAATGCAGCGTAGTTTCTTATTGTTGTATGTTGAACAGTTGCCTACTAGGATTTGCCATTTTGACACATGAAATTCTCTAAGGAATTGCTTTTTTTTTTAAGTATTAAATTTTAAGGAAAGCCTCTTCTATAGGTTATCCCTCATTTTCTAGTTCGTTTTTATGAGATAATTTTTAGGGATAGAATTAATTCTTCCAACCAAATTCCTTTCTTGAATCTCGTTCACTTATGCATGTCACGAACTGTTCATTACAAGAAACAAGCCTGTCAGGCGTTTAACCATTATTGTTAACTTTCCACAATTTAAATAAGATAAATGACCAAACCAAAAAAAAAAAAAAAACTGCAAATACAAGAATCTTTTCCTTTTCTCATATTATACAAGTCTTGTTCCGTGTACAATGTCATTTTTTTATGGCCAGATCTAGAGTGAGTATTTTTATGATATTCTGTATCAATCAGCTTGTCCTTGATGTATTGTTCTTCTATGTTGATATATTTTCCTTTCCTTTCTTGACTACTAGATCGATTGTGTTTTTTTTTTTTTTTTCAATTTCAAATTTAAGGTGTTAACATAGTTTATCTTATAATCTCATTCAATATAAACTAAGAATTTTGTGTTATAAGTGCAGTCCATTTATATTAAGATATAAGGGTGGTTATGTTATAGCAACTTCGTTCTTTGTTGATTGTTAGGATATGATGCCAATCAGCTGGTTAAAGAAGCTCAAAATCGTTGGCTAAAGCCTGCAGAAGTGCTCTTTATTTTACAAAATCATGAGAAACACAAGCTTACAGAGACACCGCCTATAAAGCCACAGAGTAAGCTTTGCATATTTTCCTTTTTTATTGCATATCTTTTTTATTATTAGTTTTTCTGATTATGTGTGTTGAATCTAGCATGTATTGATACATTATTAAAACCCGCAAATTTGTGATGTTAATTAATTGGATCTTTCTATAGGTGGATCTTTGTTCCTTTTCAACAAAAGGGTTCTCCGCTTTTTTCGCAAAGATGGTCATCTTTGGCGAAAGAAGAAGGATGGGAGAACAGTGGGGGAAGCACATGAACGACTAAAGGTTTGTCATAGATGTGGTTACACAAAAAAGTTATATCTATTGTGCTTCTCGTGATCATCCTCTATGGCAATAGATAATGAACCAATGGAATGATGAACCATGATTTTATCGCAACATTTTGAGTCATTGGCTTAGATGTGGAATATTTTATTAATTACCCTGTTCCATGGTGGTCGGCACATATGGTTATGTTTGTTGAAAATGTCAGAAAAAATTTGTAACTGATGTGATATGTTGTGTGATCATCTTAAAACAAGTTCAATTAGCCTCTTTTTGTTGATTGTGTAATTAAAAAAGCATGGGCAATAAAAACACTTGATTCCCTTGTTAATTTTTGAGCGATTAAAGTTTTGCAACTTTTCCTGTGTAGTTATAGGACCAGTTCTTTTACAAGTTATGTCCAGACTTTCCGTAGTTACTCTTTTTCCTTATCGGCATTAGTTACTGATGTCAATGCAGAAATTTCCAGATAGTCAGTGTCAATCCTTTGCAACTGATACTCTAAACTACATAAAAAGGGGGTTCTAAGATGTGGTCTCATTTAAAGGGATGAGAAGAGATAGAGAGATTTATGTATCTGACCAACTGTCCCAAATAATTGGGACTAGGTTTGTACATTATGGTCTTCTTTATGTTGTTCTCTCCCCTTCTTGTATAATATGGTAATTTGAGTGGCTTGGTTGTCATTTCATTCTTAAGAATCTCTTTCTTCCATTAATATTTTTCAGTTGGTAGAATGATATTCTTCCTACATTTAACTGTGTCTAGGTTGGAAATGTTGAAACTTTGAATTGTTATTATGCCCACGGAGAGCATAATCCTAACTTTCAGAGGAGAAGCTATTGGATGCTTGATCCGTAAGTTAATATATTTGTTGTTTTATAGACAGTAAACTTCTGTTATTCTTTAAACTTGGTTCGTGTTGATTTTTGCTGTTCTCATCCTAGAATTCTTTATCTATTTTGTTTATATCTGCAGTAGTAAATTTCAATCCAACTTTACAAATTTGAATCCCCCCTACCCCCCTCCCCAAATGCACAAACCCAAAAAGAAAATGAAAATGTTTGCTGAAGTACATGGTCAAATCTATAAAATTTATTTTCTTTTTTTTTTTTTAATAATCTTATTTGTAGATTGTTCTTTAGATGTTCTTACAACCCCATTTTGTCTTATTAATCATGTGGCTATTGTTGTTCTTTTTTGGCCCCTAGATTTGTATGTGGTGGCTCTATGATAGCACCAAGCAAGGTTCGAAACTTTGACTTCAATCTTAGAAAATTCAAATTAATTTAAAAAAGTTTAAGAAGTTTTGTAGAATTTTTGTAAAAATTCACAAACTTGGAGAAGCCAAATTTTTTTTTATAAATGTTGAATATGCATAATTACTACTAAATATGATAAAAACAAACTTAAAATATATACACGTGGCATGTAAACGTACAAATATAATGATTTGAGACATGGTTTTATATTTAAAATGTTTAATGCATATATGACAAAACCAATCCTATTGAGTTAAAGAATTTGAAATTATGACATGTAGTCTTAGTTCCTTTTTCTTTGTTTGGACATTTAATTTTATGGTGCCTTGGTTCTCGACCTACCCCTAGATTGTACTGTCTTAGCTTAATTTATTATTTAAGTTTATTTTTTCAATCTTGTCTAATGGGAATTAACTTAAAAAAAGGTTTGAGAACGTTTTCAAGTTATTGTTAAGTTTTTATCCTATTTCAAATTTATTTATTCATTTATTTATTTTTATTATCTTTATAGTAAAACATATCAAATAATTTATAATTCATTAGCTTGTTAAATTTTTTGAACTGGTACTGCTATGTTGGTTGATATAGTTGAAAAAAATTACATAATTATTAAATTTTCTTTTATTTTTATTATTTTTATTTTTTACTTCTAGGTTGAATTTCATCTAATTTTGTCAATTTTTATTGAATTTTTGCATTTTTAAATTGAAAATAATTTTTTTATTGAATATTGTTAAATTTCTTAAAATTTTTCAAATTTTATTAGCAAATTTTTATAACTTCGATTTTATATCTCCTACACACTATGGTGAAAAGGGGGAAATAATTCGTGGCAGTTTGCCAAATTTCAAGAAATTTTTAAACCATGGCACCAAGGGTTTCTTACAAGATTTCGTTTTTCTATTATTGCTAATAGTGGAATGGAAAATGGAGAGGCTACTAAGAATGCAAGTTCAAGAAATTTTGTAGTAGATGTGGGACTATTTTTACAAGTCACAAATAGTGGTTTCCTAGCCTTAGTGACTCACACATTGCAGTTACACTAATGAATGATGCAAACAATATCACGCCATTCAGGTTGTGTGCTACATGTGGCATAACTTGTGCACTTGGGAATTGGGATCCTTTGATCTTACTGGGCACTTCTTCATGTTCTTTCACATGGTCTTGCCTGGGCATTGACATTTCTGTTTAGGCTTTTTTATCTTCTTGGAGAAACATGTCATTGCTTAGGCCGATAATTATTTGTTCCATGAGAAGGGGTTGGGAGCCAATGAATTTAAACAAAAAAAACTTTGTTACGAAGAAGAGACTTAGCTTATCACAATTTTTGTTTAGATATTGAAAAATTCCCTCTTCTTTTTGTAGAATATCCTCGATATATTTAAGAGTTTTGAAAATTTCTTCTCTATCCACATTGGCAAATATATACTAGAATAATCTTCAAATTTCCCAGGCCTTGGAAATATTGTGTTAATCATTTCATGAGGCCTGATTAGTAAAAGGTAGATAAGACCATTTGTTTTAAAGTAGCAAAATATTGTAGGTTCTGTTAGAGCATCCTTCACCAATAAGTTTGCTGTGATTGGTGAAGCCTAAGCTCTTTGGTTGACATAATTTTAATTGATATTGCAAGTCAAAAGCATTCCTATATTACATATGATATCTTGATCTTCTAATATTTGTCCAATATGTTTGTGCAACATTAATGCCATCGAAAATTTGATGATCATTTTCTGAACTTCTCTTTCTTTTTATTTTTGTGTTTACAGGGCATATGAGCATATCGTTCTTGTTCACTACAGAGAAATAACCGAGGTGAGTTATTCCCTTGTTATTGGAGGAAAGACAGATCTTATGATCACTATATTTTTTGGTCCATATCAAATTCAATTTTCTGCCTGTCATACTGTGATTCTCTTCACTACACCCATACTGAAGAGGCTATTGCTTATGTCCTTGCTTAACAATGTGGCCATTTTTTTTTCTTCCCATTTTGATGGGAATGTTTTTTGCTTATCATTAAAGTGATTCATTGAGAGTATAGCTGCATAGGAACCTATTTGTAATCACCTTTTATAGGATATATATCTATATATATATATAAATTTGCTGATATTATCACTTGTCATTAAGTTTAAAGCCATGCTTTATAAAGATTGGCTGGGATCAAATGTATATCGTATAAAATCATCAACAATCAATGGAAATATACCACGGTTTCTCTTTATGTCATCTCATAAAACTGTGGATTCTGGATTTCAGATTTTCTTGGCTTTGAACTCTGTCAAAAGGAGTGGTTGAATTTCTTGGTTAAAGAGGTATTTTTAAAACCCCAAAGGTTCTAGGTTCAGTTCTCGCCATCAGTTGAGGAGTATAAAAGTTTAGGGACAGGCCTGATACCTCCCCGAGAGTGCAGTTTGGTGATGAAGTTGGGTACAACTAATTACTACCATTATATGTTTTCAAATTGCATGGCCACGAACTTTTCACAAAAATTTTCAGATACAATTAATTGCAGTTGTTTGTCACTGTTTCTGCATTGAATACAATTGTACACGGTTCTTAAACCATATTTATAATGGGTTTGTAATAGATTTGTGAATTTTTGCGGTATGCAGACAGATACACACATTTACATCTGAAACTGTGTTATCATGTATTTAAAGTTTTTTATTGTTTTTCTGAAAATAAGGCTGAAGCTTAAAAAGGGAATTCGCCATACATCTTATGAAAATTGTTATTAACTTTTGCATCTGAAACTGTGTTACCATGTTTTTTCAGGTTTTATTATAGAAATTTTGCATTATTAGAAATATTGAATTATGCTTCAATCACAGAATTTTTTTTATTTTTTTTACTTCTCTATGTTTCTTGTTTTTGTTGAAGTATTCTTTTTTAATATAAGAGTGTCTGTGTGCGATGTCTCACCTCCTCTAAATGCTTAAAGCTATGATAGTGTAAAACACCTGCAGGTGTATCATTGTTTTATTTTATTCTTTATACAATAATACTATCATTCTAGGATCACAAATTTATCATCATGATATGTATTTGGATGTAATGCATTTGGTGCAGGGAAAGCATAGTGCAGGACCATCCACCCTAAGTTCACCAAGCTCCTCTTGTATTTCAACTCAGAGTCCAAGCCGCGCTATTGCCCAAAATCCTGCCTCAACCTCTGGAGCTAGTGAATTGTACGAATTACGTCAAAACTCATTTAGTCCAGGATCTGTTGAGGTCAGTTCTGAGTTTATGATAAGGAACAATGGGATGGATCAGTTGGATGCCAAGATATGGTCAGGGGATGCTAATAATTCATCTGGATCTGAAGTTAGTCAGGCACTGCGAATGATTGAGGAGCAGTTAAGTTTGAATGATGATGACAGAGAAGAACTTTCTTTATACTACTGCCAGGAAGAGAAACGAAAGGATTCTGGAGTTCTCATTTATGAGAAAACCAACCATGATGGTCTTGCAGCTTTCCAGTGCAAAGATGATGATGCATGCTATCACAGAGATGCTGAGAGACTTGATGATAAAAGCTGCAGTGTGTTTCTCGAAAATTCAGGTTTTTCTTGTTTGTTTTTGAATTTGATAATGATATTCATAATAAAAAAAATTCTAATAAAAATATGGTTTTTACCTTGAAAAGAGCTGGAGTCCCAATTTTTGATACAGTAACCAATGTTTCAGAAGATGTGAATCTTCGGTGCATCTTAGGACATCGAACCATGGCATCACAAATATGGCTCTGGGTTCTACACCTGTCATTGGTCCCGTTCCTAGAGAGATTCCCAAATATGGTGGCTATAAGGAAGTGGATTTCCATTTCCATGCTAGGAACTGGGACTGTGGTGGAACTAGACATGTTTAGGACACATTTGCGTACACTGTCATTGGAAAAGTGTTTATGCTTACACCTCCATAAAGGTTTTAATGATTTTTTCATCTTATTTTGTTGTTTGAAAAGAGAAGCAAATCTATAGCTAATTTTATCTTCTGCAGTTCATAACGGGAAGCAACATCAGCAGCTCTTTGGTTCTGAAGATAGAATTGAAAGAAAAGATTCCCCATATTGGAAAGAGATGCTGGTGCTTTGCTCAGGACTAAATACAACCAATTCACCTGAGAACAGTGTCAACACATCACCTGACAGTGTAAGAAATCTGTGCGATTGGTTATTTTCTTTCTTAATGTTTATGCTAGGAGGTTCTCTTGGGACCATGACTGACTTTCTTCTCATTGTCTGCATACTCTTTTATGTTAGATATACTTTTTGATATTTTCTGTAACCTATTGATTTATATGAACTAGTTTTTACTTGCACTCTGAGATTTATGATTTGTTATGACATTGGCACTTCCACAGGGGAAACCACTCTTTTTAGAAAGGAAGGAAAACTCTGTAGACATAATTGCTCAGACAGATAACTGGACTCATCAGTGGTTAAATCTCAATGGAAATGACACGGAAAGTAGGAAAAAATATAATGCAACATCCAATAACAACTTGGGTCTGAAAGCAGCCAGGCAGTTTCTTTTTGCCTCAGATAACCTGACAGTTTCACCAACTTCATCATCACTTTCTCATGGCATTGAGAATCCTAGACTTGCACCATATTCTTCTCAGACAACAAATCAAGCAAACCCTGAGTACTACACCACGTGGTTTGACCAAGTAAGTCGGATGGACCATCTTGGATCAGATTCAAATTTGACTCTTGCGCAAAAGCAGAAATTTAGCATTCAAACAATATGCCCAGAGTGGGGTTATGCCACTGAGAATACAAAGGTATATACTCCACATTTTCTGTGTCCATTGATTATTTCATCCCTGAACATCTCAGTTTAGAACTTGAAGTCTTGTGCAAAAAACCTATAATCAAATTGTGTGATGTAGATTTTGTGCATGGTACCAATTTCTGTTCTATATTTGAATTTCAAGTTCTTAGACCTTTTAGTGACAACTCATCTTTAGTTTAACTTTTAGTCACTCAGTCATGTAACTTTTAGAAAGTTGCATTCAAATCTGTGGTTATGGGACTCAATTTCATAATACCTGAACTTTTTGACAGTATACTTTGGTAAACTAGTCAAATCAAGAATGATCGGATGGTTAACATCATCTACTTGATTTTGCTTTAGATTATGTAAGAAAGCTAATGGGAAGATGGTGTAATGTGTTAAAGATATTATTTTTGATTGCTTACTTAAAATTTTCCCTTCATCTGAGGTATTGTATCCCCATTGAAAATTTTCATTATTTCATGTTTACTTTAAAATTCTATACATCAAACTATCGAACAGGTAATTATTGCTGGATCTATTCTTTGTGATTCCTCGGTGTGTTCATGGGCATGTATGTTCGGTGACATTGAAGTTCCAGTGCAAATCATTCAAGAAGGTGTTTTTCTGTGCCATGCTCCTCCAAATGCTCCTGGAAAGGTTACTCTATGCATTACTTCAGGCAACAGGGAATCTTGTAGTGAAATAAGAGAGTTTGAATATCTTATGAAGCCTCATTATGATCACTCTCACTCACTCCAAATGACTTCTACTAAGAGCCCTGAAGAGCTTCTATTGATTGTTAGACTTGCTCAGATGTTTCTCTCTGATCCAATGGTTCAGAAAGAAAATGGTGTGCATTCAGTGTTCAGTGCATTGAGAAAACCAAAGAGGGATGATTACCTATGGGAGTACATGATAGAGGAGGTCTTAGGTGGCAGCAAGACACCAATCGATGTCATGGACTGGCTTTTGCAAGAATTTCTTAAAGAGAAAATGCTCCACTGGCTCTCATCCAAGTACAATGAAGGAGGTGTGCCAGGTTGTTCTCTGTCAAAGAAAGAACAATGCATAATACATATAATAGCTGGTTTGGGCTATGAGTGGGCACTGAACCCTATTCTTCACTCCGGGATCAGTGTGGACTTCCGTGATGTCAATGGATGGACTGCCCTTCATTGGGCTGCACGGTTTGGAAGGTGAGTTGAAATATCACATTATGATGTCCTTAACTGCTATTCCACTTAGTTTCTGCAATGTGTAAATAAACAGCAATATTTACATCTGGACATACTAAAAAATAACAATCTTAGTACTTCTTTGGATTTGGTTGTAAATACATTTTTTGGGTGCTTTTAAGGTTTAGCTCTAATAATATGGTATTCTCATGCTGAAGGGAGAAAATGGTTGCTGCTTTAATAGCCGCTGGTGCATCAGCTGGAGCAGTGACAGATCCCACTTCCCAGGATCTAGCAGGAAAGACCCCTGGTTTCATTGCTGCTGCCAGCGGACACAAGGGACTGGCTGGGTATCTATCAGAGTTGGCGTTGACTAGCCATCTTTCATCTCTAACACTGGAAGAAAGTGAGATTTCTAAGGGATCTGCTGCAGTGGAAGCTGAAAAAACTGTTCAAAACATTTCAAAGAGGACGGGTTATTGTGATGATCAACTTTCACTAAAAGATTCCTTGGCTGCAGTCAGAAATGCTGCACAGGCTGCTGCTCGGATACAAGCTGCGTTTCGTGCTCATTCGTTCAGGAAAAGGCAACAGAAGGAGGTTGATGAATATTATATCACAGAAGGCAACATCAATGAGCTATTTGCCACATCTAAGTTGGGCTTTTGCAGCGTCCATGATTACAAGTTAGATAAAGCAGCTCTTTCTATTCAGAAGAAATATCGTGGCTGGAAAGGTCGCAAGGACTTCTTAGCCATGCGTCAGAAAGTTGTTAGGATACAGGTACTCATGCCCTTATTTTTTGTCTATGAACCATAGAAAATGTTCATGTTACATTATAGTAAATATTCCGACAATAGATTTAATGCACAACTGGGTAGAAGCTATAATTTCTCGAACTTTAACTTACTAAATTAATTACTAAATGAGTTACCAGTGTGGTGAAGAAGGCCAACATGTCTCAAATATGAAATCTCTTATCATGGTCTATGCACTATACACCAAATTTCTATGATGGACGCATCAGTTTTTAATGCAACTGATCCTTGAAACAATCTTTGGCACATCTTCAATTTCATTATTCTAGTATATGCAGTAATATGCCTGTTATGAGCCAATGCTACTGCATACATTAAGTACAATGTATGTCAAACAAGAGTGATGTGGTCATGCCTAAGGAAAAGTGGTCGTACATTCAATTCTCGTTCTTGATTTCTACATGTTATGGACTTTAAATTTATGTCATGTTAAATGGTTTGTTGCAAAATTGCACATTGGAAGGATCCTGTTGTCTTGTTGTCTTGTGTCCTAAGTATCACCCCCCAACCATGAATCTATGGTGACTTACTAAAGACCTAGATAGATATATCCGGTATGATTATGGAGGCTATGTGCTATTCTCTTGTTATATTTCCTGGAAACATGTTGCTTCATAAGATGCTCGATGAAGAGATAAGGCAAACAGGTTAACATCGAATTGTATAAGATGTTCTTGTAACTGTAGTAAACTGTGGAGATATTTGTCTTGCTCATATGTGTCATTACTTTTTGGCAGGCTCATGTGCGTGGCCATCAGGTGAGGAAGAAGTATAAGGTGATTCTATGGGCTGTTGGTGTTCTAGATAAGGTTGTATTACGGTGGCGGCGCAGAGGAGCTGGATTACGAGGATTCCGGCCGGAGTCTGATTTAATTGATGAAAGTGAAGATGAAGATATCCTAAAGGTTTTCCGGAAACAGAAAGTGGATGTGGCTATTGATGATGCCTTCTCAAGGGTGCTATCTATGGTAGAGTCTCCTGATGCCCGCCAGCAATATTGCCGGATGCTTGAGAGCTACCAGGAAGCTAAGGTATGTATTTGTAGTAGCTTTTAACATTTGAAGCTTAATCGAATACTAGATGCAAGACATATGCATGGAGTCCGCTTATTGCATGTTTCTGCTTCAAAACAAATTATAAACTAATAAGATGTATTTCAAAAGTTTTTGGTTGCCTTTTTTTTCTTTTTCTTTTTGAGAAGAAACAAAACGAATTAGTCTTAATAAATAAATAAGACCTGGTTACAAATTTACAGTTACATATCCACCACCAAACCACAAACATTGTAACAATAACATAAACCAATAAATATATGGTACAATTTGACGCAAAACCATCCTAGAACTTGGAACAAGCAGCCAATTCTGCTGCTAAAGGAAGCAACACTTCCCAGTGACTCTGAGGATCTTTCATCTCATTTTGAAATTTTCTTCTATTACTTTCTAGCAAAGTTGCCCACAATCTCTGAATCCTTCCTAGATTGATGAAGAATCCTCAAGGTATGGGGAACAAAAGGTGCTACAAGAGAATTCCCGTAATAAGCATAAAGACCATTTAAAAGAATCTTATCTTTGAGAGAGACGTACATTGTCTAAGAGGTGTTAAAGATCAGCAAGTTGCAAGGAAGATCTAGATGATGATTACCTTGAGAAGCGAAACTTCCTGTATGACGGTGAATTATCAGCTGCGGGACTAACAGAACACGCAATCGGAGCATCATGAGGACAAAAAAGATGAGATAGGCAAGGAAAACAAGAGGCAAAATGAGTACCCCTATGCCAACAATCTTCCCAAAGACAAACTCAAATGTCAAAACTTGACTGCGAAGTACCATGGATGCTTCTTATGGCACAAACCTAAAAAGGAGTCCCTATCTTGAGAAAGCCTCCAAAACCATTTTGCTATAAGAGTGACATTCTTCTCTACCGCATTGCCAATTCCAGCATACTAATTTTTTAACCACTAACCAATTAACAGAGTGAGAATTCCTTTGATTATCCATCTCTTTCCACAAGAAATCCGACATTGTTTTTTCAATAGATTGTGCTACATCTTATGTTACTTGGACTTAGGTATGGGTCTCGAACATAAGTACATGTCTAGGTTCAACTTGTTTATTTTCAAATTCTAACATACCTCAGCATGTTATTATACATTGTTTTTCAATTTTTTGTTCTTTTCCCTCGTTTATTATCTTTTTTCCCTTTCATTTAAGTGAATTTCACTTATTAGAATCATTATATTCTTTAATGCTATCTCTTCTTTCTATTGGAGAATATACATATTAATATTCTAAAATTGAGTCTAGGTAATATACATATCATGTAGTGTTGGACATGGGTATGTTTGCCTAAAGAGTCTAGGTAACATGCCTTGAAATCTTGGAAAGGGATAACGAGGTCGGAAGAGCTGCCGAACCCCCGGGAAATAATCCAAAGTGTGTTATTTGCTAGGAGCTGATTGAACATCCAATTTTGTTTGCCTAGGAAGCAATGACTTCACGCTTCACTTTTTTCTCTCTTTTCTTTTTTTTTTTTTTTGTTTTTTTGGCAAGCAAAAAAAGTATTGTGTAAGGACTGTGCAGATATACAACTGACGATAGACGATAGTCCAATAAAAGACAAGACAATCCAAAACTGGAACCTAACCCTTCTTTCACTCATCCAAGGGAAAACTCCTTGCTAACTTGCTAGTGCTAAAGAAGCCATGAAAAGGAAGTTTTCTCACTCTAAACATAATCCTTATCTTGGTCATAAAAAATACAAGAATTTCAATCTCTCCATGTATCTATCTCAAACAACAACAAAAACAACATGCTAGTAGTTGTGAACATGGTGTTGTAAATGAGAAGCATCAATCATATCTTTGCCCTCTAAATCTTCTGAAAATCCACTACTTCTTTGCATCAATTTGTTTAGGACTACCATTATAAAAAGGAACAAGGGACGGAAGATTACCTTGTCTAACCTCTAAACCTTGAGAATTTGCCTCTTAACCTTCCATTCACAAAAACAGAATAATTTGTAGATCTCAAACACCCATTTATCCCACTTTCCCATCTATTTCCTGTCCCTTTTAATTTGATCACATAATCAGGAAATCCCTGGACTCTCCTTGCAACAACCAAAGGCCAAGGGGGAGACTGCATTCCTTTCCTTCGGTAGCTCTTTTTATTTCCCGAGTATAGTGGTAGTTACGACAAAGCCTAACTTCTTTGCTCCATGAATAAAGAGTAACTCAGAGGAAAAAACATTCTCTCTTTGCAAAGTTCAAAATTGGAGAACGCATAGCATTCTTTACAATATTTTCCTCGATCTTGTTGGCACATTGAGCACCACTTAGGGGAGTCAAATATATTTGGAAGCCTCCTTCCAAACTATGTTACTTGGAATTGGCGTATGGACGCTAAACACAGGTAAATCTCTTGAGGTTTGATTTATTCATTTTCAAATTCTAGTAAACCATAACATGACTAAATTTTATGTTCTTTTATTTTATTCTTCTTTTCCCTCATTTGTTATTTGTTTTATCCTTCCATTTAAGTGAATTTGATAGTCATTACCCTTTTTAGTTCTATCTCTTCTTGACATTAGAGAATATGCATATTAATATTCTACAAAGTTAAAATTGCTAAACACACATCTATTGAGCACAGTGGAAGTTGAAGTGATCCAAACAAATGCATACACCCAAATAATCAATGATCTAAATGAATACAATAAATATGCAAGCAAGAACATACAAATTTAACGTAGATCAACACATCATCCACGTCCTTAGGAAATGAGAATCAATCTCTCATAAGAGAGTACAAATAGGTTAAAATCTATACAAATAGGTTTGATAGTGCAAGGGTCATTCAGTGAAACTTTCATTTGAGGTCTCATAGCAATCATCGTTCTGGTGAAAAAGAAGAAGCGCTATGGGTTTTGCTAAAAGAATTGTGTGTTGTAGGATAGGGAGGATAAAATTGTGTGGCTTAGAGAGGAGTTTGGGGAGTTCTCTACCAAATCATTCTTTAGTAAATCATTTTTCTCTTCTTTGGTGGATACTCTCGTTCCTAGCTCCTCCCGTCTTTTCCAGGAAATTTGGAAGGCTCCTATTTCTTCTATTAAATCATTTTTTACTTAATCAGTACGGGAGAAATGCTTCAAAAGCGGTTTCCGAATCTTTCCCTATCTCCTTCTTGTTGTCTTTTGTGCAAGCAGAGCAGTGAATCTATTGATCATCTTTTTCTCATGTGTTCTTTTTCCAGTTATGTTTGGCGAAGGTGGAGGAGGCAGTTTTCTCCTTTCAATGAGGATACTGAATTGGATGGGTAGTTTGGTGTTTGTCTGTCTCGGGTCTGTTCGAAGCGGCACCCTCATTGAATGGTGGCCATTTAGGCAGTAATTTGGTGTATGTAGAGAGCTAGGATCTTCGAAGATAGGGAGCTCTCACCTATCTAGATCTGGGAAGAGTCATTTTTACTTGCGTCCATCTGAATCAGCAATAGTCCCTTATCTTTGTGACACTCCACTCAGACTGGATTCGGGGTTGGGAGAATATTTTGTAATATTTTTGCAATGTTTTAGGGAGTGGGTGTGGTTTTCTTGATTGAGGTTGTTTTGGGTCTGTTTTTTATTGTTACATTCTTCTTTTAAATCAATGAATCTCTATTTCTTCTAAAAATATATATATACTTAAATTTAACCAATTTTCATCATATAAAAGTGTTTTTGCACAAATTTCAAATTCTCACACACAACTCTCATAAACCCAACAATGGTTTGTATAATACTAAGAGTTCTACTTAGTTTCTAATACTCAACTAGTTTTGAAAATACAAAACAAAGTTTTTAATATTAACTAAGAAATCATAGATAGAAAACTTTGCACAAGTAGAATCATACAATGATTGGGTTGAACCACCCAATATTTGACAATCTCCACCTTATTGAGAATCATTCAATCATAAGACCATAGTCTCACCTTCATGTGTTTAAAAGCACTAATCTTCGAATAACATCCTTATAAAAATGACATAACTACCACTTATATCTTCTAAAACAACTAGTTCTATATCTGCAAAAGTTACAAGTCGTTGAAATCTTTGTCCTACAGACATAATTGATTACAATTGTTGTTGGGATATGCAAGCAAGAACCTTATCAACTATATCATGCAAAAAACATACAAGTTATTCTTCTTAATTCTTTCATCACCATCAATGTACCTTACACAATCTTCAGAATGTATGTTTTAATGGTAACCATGAAGCCCCTTAGATATAACTGCACCAATAAAGATGATATTTCTCTTCAAAATTAGCACATATCGTACTTCTATCAAGTGTATGATTATTCCGTTATTCAACTTCAACTTGATTGTAACTTTTCCTTTAGTTTTATAAGTATGATCATTACTCATAAATTGAATCATCAATACATTCATCAAGATTGGAGAACTAATCTCTATTAGGACATATATAATGAACAACTCATATTAGAATCAGAACTTGCAACATCCTCAACATGTGCAACATTTAGTACTGGCATTGTATTTTTTAATCTTCGAACAATCCTTCCAATGCCCTTTTAGATAACGAAATTAGCATTCACCATTTGTCAAATCCCATATTTCTAAAAAAAATTTTCTGATTGTGATCCACTATATTGCTTCTTAAATGATATACCTTTTACACTAACTAGAGTCATTTATATTATCTTATTTGAAAGTAGTTGAGCCAAAACATCATTAAACCTCAAATTCTTCTTCTCATAAAGCAAATAGATGGCCAAGTGCTCAGATGACTGGGGAAGGAAACAAATAAGGATTAGAACTATATCTTCATCTTCTAATCAATATTTAACAGATCTATAAATTTTGTTAAATTCATTGAGTAGTTCAATTGTAATGTCTTGTATTTTTGGGGTATCAAGTCGATGGATTTAGCATGTATTTTTGTGTGTAAGAACCTTAAACTGTTAATGGAAATACATGATTTTAGGTTATTTTTCAATTATTTTGTAATTAATTGGAGGAAATTATGAATAATTGGAGAAAAATTATTGGAAATTAAAATAAATTATTAAAAGCGGTATTGAAGTGTGTAAAGTGTTAAATATGCATGCATGGGCCCAAAGAGGTCAAAAAAAATTCTTGTATGTTTTCTTTATTGATCACCACTTGATTGTGCAAGCAGTTCCAAGGATCAATAACATGGATCTCCAATGATGATTTTGGTATGTGATTTAGACCAATGAAAAGGTGCCGAAGTGGATCAAATGTCACGTAAACTAACACACATGCATGGCCTATAAATAGGATTTTGTAGTGGAGTCTTTCTCATTTCATCTTCTTCTTCATCTTCTCAACTCCACTACCATCTTCTTCTTCAAGCCATCTTCATTCCAGAGCTGAAACCTCCATTAACAATCTTGAAACAAAGTTCATTGAGAGTGAATTGAAGGGTGTTCAAAGAGGGAAAAGTGTATAGGAGATTGAACTACATCACGTTGTAAACATGCTCATGTGTTGGTGATGTTAAGTGCACATGGAGATAGGTGATGCTATAGCCCAAGCATGTCATATACGTGGGGTAAAATGTTTCCCTCAACATGCCTACACCATTAAATCATGTTTTCATAGCTTGGTTGATAAAATCCTAATGAAATTGCCTCGTGTACATGAGCTGTCCAGATTTGAAAGTGAAGGATTTCTTAGTGATTTGAAGGTCTAAAGCCAATTGTAGAAGCCAAAGGAAGGAAGCTAGTATTGTAGCCTTGGGTAACCTCATTTTGATTGTCAAAGAAGGTATACAAACTTTTGAATGAGTATGTCTCATGGACTTTTTCGGATTTGATTTCTCTGTTACATTTAAGAAAAGGATGTTATGATTAGTTGAATGTTATGATTTGGGTGATCTTGTAACCTGCTTCTCTTAAATATAACAGAGAAATCAAATCCATAGAACTCTATGGTTTCTATCATTAGAGACACTCATTCAAGATTTTTTATACCTTTGACAATTAAGTTGAGGTTACCCAATACTACAATACTATCTTCTTTCTTTTGGCTTCAACAATTGGCTTTACACCTTCAAATCACCAAGAAATCCATCACTTTCAAATTTGGACAGCCCATGACACCATGTATATGAGGCAATTTCATTAGGATTTCATCAACCAAACTATGAAAACATGATTTAATGGTGTAGGGATGTTAAGGAAAATATCTTACCTTGCATATATGACATGCTTGGGTTGTAGCATCACCTATCTCCATGTACGCTTTACCATCACCAACACATGAGCATGTTTACTATGTGATGTAGTTCAATCTCGTCCACACTTTTCCCTCTTTGACTACCCCTCAATTTACTCTCAATGAACATTGTTTCAAGCTTGTTATAGACTCTAATGGAAGTTCCAGCTCTGGAATGAAGATGGCTTGAAGAAGATGATAGTGGAGTTGAAAAGATGAAATGAAGAAGACTCCACTACCAAGTCCCATTTATAGGCCATGCATGTGTGTTTCTTTAGGTGGCATTTGATCCACTTTGGTACCTTTTCATTGGTCCCAATCACATACCAACATCATCATTGGAGATCCTTGGATCTGCTTGCACAATCAAATGGTGATCAATGGAGACACACGAGAAAATTTTTTATTGATAGTTGTACGTTCTTTCATTCACAACTAAACAACTTGTTTGTGAGAGACTTTGTCATATGCTTGTTTTCCAACTAAGACTAGATTGAGTTGCAGATTTCTGGTGCTTGAATTTATTTGTGAGCTCCCTCATCAAATACAATCTAATTGTATTGTATGCCTGAAGATCAAATTCTGTTTAATCTTCATCAAAAGATATCTAGTAGTCTTTCCCTTGGACCCAACAAAGCCTTTTGTTACTTCTATTGTATTAAGATGTCTCGAACTTGCACTTGTGACATGCCAAACTTATTCTTGCTACCAAACTTCTCTTTGTCATACTTTGCATGTGATACACTCATAGAGTTGCTTCTCATTGTTGATCCCTACAAGAACAAATCATCAAAACTTTCCACCAAATCCCAAAAATGAGTCAAATCAATTGATTAGAGTTAAACAAAATACCTAAAATGCAATTGCAACTTGTGACAATGGAAAGCTTAACACAAAAAGTAAATATTACTCCTTATAATCAAATTTCACCAGCACAAACATATACAAAAGAAAGTTAGAACTTTAATTATACAAAACAAATACCATTATTGACTTTTTCAAACTCATGGTCGTGGGGAAACATATTATTTTGTTGAGACGCAACTGTCCAAACGTTGTACGTCACACTTGTTTCAATCGATTGTAACACACTTCTATTGGCACAAAACTAATGGGTCACCAAAAATGCTTATGCACAAAGTACCTCCTACAATCAACTCCTTTCACTTTTCGTAGTCAATGATTCTCTAGCTTTGGTACCAATTTGTGTGGGTTATAGAAGCATAAGCAAATTAAGCAAACACACATTACCAATTTATTAATGATCTAAATAAATGCAATAGATACACAAGCAAGAAAATACATTTTTTACATGATTTGACAAATTATCCACATTCATGAGGGATGATAATTAATTCACTATAAGAGAATGTAAATAGATTAACCAAATTCCCTTGCAAAAAAAATATTTCCACATAAATTTTAAACTCTTGTACACGTCTCACATGCTTTGACACCCCGACAAGGGTGGGAGTTGTATTTAGTTTTCAAACTATAACTACTTTTCAAAACACAAAACTAATTAAGTTTTTAACAATAACAAACTAACATTCAAGGAAACTTTACACAAACAAATTACACATTGAGAGGGTTGAGCCACCCAATATCCAACTATTTTTCATACTGTCATATCGTAAAGTTTCCAATAGAGTACGCTTGTGTACTGTAAAGGATTCCAAGTGACATAATTTTGAAGTACATCAAATTTATTTATCTTCATATGACCCACAAGCCATTCAAAAATCTCAACTTTCAATGCAGCTTTAACCTTTCAAATCAAAGGAAAAAGGAGGGAAAGATGGGAAGTCTATTAATTAAGCTTTTTCAAGAAAACATGTAGGAGAAATGGCTCAAAGTTGCTAGAGACCACACTAATTTATCAGTACTACTAGAGATTGTGAAATTCACAGATACATTGAGTAGGGTAGTGGCTTCATCTAGTTCCTTCTAGATAATGCTCTATCTAGACAAAAATTCCTCAAGAAGGCGATATATGTTGGTTCCTGTTCAATAAAGAAAGAGATAGGCCATTATTGTAAAAAAAATTTGGTAAGAGACTTGGAAAAGATATGGCCAAAGATCAAACCACGCTCAAACATCCTTCCAACGAGGGAATGTATTCCTTTCTCCAACCTTGCATATACAGTGCAAGCTTTCTTTTTTTAACCTGAAATGGACCAAAAGCTGATTTGTTGCATGATTTAACTTGCTTTTTAGTTGCCGTCTTAAAAAAGAAACTGCCACAATATTAATTAACTAGGTATGCCTTGGATATTTTCGTCCGATTCCATTTCAAATTGTGTTTAATTATTAATCTGTTGCACTCATTTACTTGCTTCTGCTTCGGGAAACAATATTAATGCTAGATCCCTTGTTTATCTTCTCATAACTATGATCTGCAGGCAGAGTTAAGTGCTCACGTTAGTGCAGCAGGATCAAGTTGTCCCGGGAAAAATGATGATTTGGAAAATGATATTGACGAATCCTATATGTTTCCTTAGGGAACTTAGAAGACAGTACAGTTTTCATCAACTATGTAAAATAGTATTTGCCCTTTATTAAGGTGTATGTTGCCATTATCCTAACATAGGTTAATACTAAAATGACTACCGTAGTTGTATTCTATATTCTATATTTGTAACTATTGGATGAGCAGTCATATTCCTAGACGTACATCTATTCATCTAATAGTGATGAATGCGCAGTTATACAACTGTGGCAGGTATTATAACATTACTCTTTATCAAATTAGATCACATGTAATTGGTGTCTGTAAATAATTGTCGTATACTTAATAGACAGTGCCACCTTTGTTTTAGAACTACCATCACTTGCCCTATATATTTTAGATTTTTTTTTTTCCAAAGATTCATGAAAATTTTGAACCAGAAGGTCCACGATCCATATACTCAATGCGTTAGAACTGATAATAAAATGTTAAAACCGCCTTAGTTCTATTGCAACTGCTGATAGTCTGTGCCAGTAAAACCGTGAATTAAGAATGATCTGGGACAAATCTATATATTGGGCAAGATGAACTGGATCCCTGAGCTATGTTAGAGAAAATCATTCTGATTGAATCATTTTACACAGGGTTCAGTATTAGAATTAAAGGCCGAATGCTACTTTTGAATGAATGAACATGAAATCTAACGCAAAATCAAGCAAACTTGGTGCATTTTTAATAGTTATGTTATTCTAGTGATGTCTTTGTTATACATTAACTACTTATTAAATTTTTATTCGTTAGATTATCTTTTCTAGTAATTTACAATCTATTAGAGTGTAACCTATAAAATTTAGAATCACATCAGTACATTATTTAAATTATTTGTAATTTGTTATCTATAATACATATAGTTTAAGTTATTTGCACCTAAATAAAAATCATGTGTAATGATATTAATTTAAAAAAGTTATGTGCTTTATGTTTAAAAAATATTTATTTAAAATAGTTAATTTTTTTATTTTTAAAATAATTTTTATTTTCAAATAAATTTTATTGAAAATAAAATAAAAGAAACAAAAGGAGGAGGGTGTTTGGTGAATATCAAATGCTAAAAGCCGCTAGTGTTTTTCCGCGCCGAGAAAGATGCCGTTGCCCAGAAAGGTAAAAATCTTGCCAATTTTTCATAAAAAGGTTTGTGGATGGCATTGCAGACCATACCCGGACGCAAATAGACAATGGCGCCAACTTGAAATGTAAGTAAGCAATTTAGTGAAAAAAGATTGAAGTTGTACTAAATGGCAAGCCGAACGATATGTAGATCAACCTGCTCAAAAAGCTCAGGCACATGAAGTTATTCCAAACCTAAATCGACCACATTGTGCTAGATACATAGGATAGACAATACACTTAGATTTTAAAGCTTAGGAATTTTCTATTAATATGAGTAGAAGATAATTATCAAGTGGCCGCTCATTGATGAAAGAGAAAAAAAAAAAACCGAAGTATCTTTGTTTTCGGAAACGAAACAAAAACCGTATGTATGTATATTGATGCGTACAGAAAGTGAGAAAAGGTACAAAACCGTGCGTAGAGACGCAAAAAAGAAAAGCCTGGTCTTGACGGGCGGATGCCAACCAGCAGCTAGCCAGTCACTCAAAACAAGGAATTACAATGCAATTGCCCGGTATAAAGCCCATACAGAAATAGGTAATCCATTTCAATTAGAAGAAGCATAGGCCCTCGAACTTGCTAGCAGCAACCTAACAGGCCCCCGAAGCTGTGAAAGCTCTTATCGGTACCAATGAAGATTCATAGTTTAATTTAAGCCAATGGGATGAAAGGGTTGCAAGTATGGCAATTAAACCTCACCTCGCTTTCATTTAGAGAAAGAGTAGGTAACTGAAAAAAGGAAAGAGTCCCTCCCACCGAATGCAGTTGACAAAATCTATCCCCCTCAAAGGAAGACAATCTATACCAAATGAAGATGGAAAAGTCACAATCAAAGAACAGATGGTTGACATACTCCCCTTTTTCTAACAGAAGAAGCATCAGTGGGAGAAAGCAAGGTATGTTCCGGGGGAATGCCTCTACAGCATGTCACAAGCATGGATTTTCCTGTGAGCCAACCAACAATTACAAATCCTAACTTTAAGATTGAACATATGCACTGGGAAAAGGAAAAGTGGGGAATGACTGAGAACTTGGAAGCAGCTGGAAGAGAGATTTACTAGACTTGGGAAGGGCTTCACAACAGATGATCTGGGTAGTAAGAGAAGTATACAATTTAGAGGCGTTAAAAGAGGATTTGAACCATGATTAGCTTGCGACTAGGTGAGGGTTTAAGAAAGCGAAGTTTCCAAGACCAAAGGATGGCTGTCGACCGGTCAGATTTTTTAACTTAATAACATAAAAGTATACGACTTTTTTACTTTATTACATATACCGTATATTGTTAAATAATATCATAAATATCGGAATATATATTTCTTCTGATTTCTGGACGAACAGATCAGCGGCGTTCTATTTTCTCAACCACACCCGATTGCACATCCTGTTCGATCATCTTCTCTTCTGGTTTCTTGGAGTTCAGCTTGCCAAAGGTGAAACAATGACGAGCGACAACGGCGAACCAAAAGCAAAACCAGAACAATAGGGGAGAACCAGAGCAGAAATAACGACCAGAACAAGAATAGAAACAACGGCGAGGAGAACGATGTAGAACCAAGGTGTGAACAAGAAAGCAGAACTAGAGCAGAAACAACGACCAGAAGCAGCGCGAACTAGTAGAGGCGATGCAGAATATGAATCAATTTCTGAGAGAGTGCAGGGCTTGTTCTTCTTCAGTTTTGCAAGCAACAGCGGCAACATCTTCTTCTTCAGCACCGATCTAGTGTGTGTTGATGAAGTAAAGAAACATCAGATCTAGTGTGGAGACAAAACGACTTCTTCGTCGTCGTCGTTCTGATCAGAACCCAACTTTGTCATTTAAATCTTCGTGTTGGCGCTTCTTCTTCTTCTTCTTCGTCGTTCTGATCAAAATCCAGCTTCCACGTCAACGTTCTGATCAGAACCACAGCCTTCTTCTTCTTCTGTTTTATGTACAGAAGAAGATGAAGATCATCAATAAGCAGCGATCTGATTCTGAGATGATCATCAACCTAAGATGTCTATACCAATTTTTAGTATATTAATAATTATTAATTAATAAATTTTATAGCATTATATATTAATATTATATAAATTGTATAACAATACTATTATTTATTAACTAAATATTATATTAATTGTTAATCAATAATTTTTGGTAATTTTGCTATTAAGTTTTTCATATTTATATAAAAACAAAAATTATAATATTTTTGTAATTATTTTTATTTTTTGGTACTGAAATGTGCTTTTAAGAGTCTAAACTGAAGAATTATATACAGCGAATCTTTAGACTGAGCCCATGAATCAAGCCTTTTGACCCCACTTTGAGATCCACCCAAAAACGTAATAATAATAATAATAATAATAATAATAATAATAATAACAATAATAAACTAAATATTTAAAATATAAATAAATTTAATTTCATAATGAAATAAAAACATAAAAACAAAAATCTATCATTGATGTCTATGTAAATAACAAATAAATTGTATATCCAAATGACTAAAATGGTAGCCCAATGAATTGCTAAAATGCTGATGATTTCGATCCTTATTGTCAAAACACATTATTTTCATGTTCGTGCCACCAATCTTATATACTAGATAACAAATTACAAAGTGACTAACCTAAGGGTATCATTAATGATTGAACCTATTCAGGATTTATTAGAATACCTGCATTATTAATTCATGAAATTCTTACTAATTAGATTATCTCTCGTAATGGTTACACTTTATTAAACTGTATTATATGGACATGCAATCACATCAACTCATTAAATACACTAATTATAACATTTTATTTATAAAATATATTTTTTAAAATACCTTTTATTCATATTTTAATTAAAAAATATAAATAATTATTTAAATTTATGTAAAATTTATATTTTTTATAATTATTTATTTAAAATATTAACTTTAAAATTATTTATTTTTTAAAATATTAGATTTTATTTAAAATTATTTATTCACATTTAAAATATTACTTTTTTAAAATTATTAATTTAAATTTATTTTTAAATTATTTTTAAAACTTTTTATTAATTTTAATTATTTAAAACAATTAAAGTAAAACAAAAAAATTTAAAAAAAAATGTTTGACATTGAGCACTTGGAGGAAAATGCCCACAACGAGCGTTCAATAAATGCAACCCTCAATGAGTGCCAACAGGGACCCATTGAGCGCCCATTCATGTAGGGCTGACAATTTATGATAAGACACGATAACCGACCCGAACATAATACGAAGTTTACATGTTTAGGTATTACATAAATAATTTGGATCAAAACAGGTCAAACACGATTAAATACGACTAAGTTTGAATCATAAACAGGTTAACTTGTTAATTCAAAAATGACACGTTTAACATAATTATAAATAAGTTAAAAAATAAATTATAAATAAATTAATTTAAAATTAATATATTTTATTAATTTATTGATAATATAATTTTTAATTATTCTTTAAAAAATATTTTTTTAAAAAACTTAATTTGTTTTAATATAGTTTATTTTTATTAATATTTTTTATAAAAAATATTTTAAAATTTTAATTATAAAAAATTAAATAAATTATATATAAGTACATGATTATGATACAATTAATAAACAGTTAAATTTAAATTTATAAATTTAACCCAATTAATAAATAAGTTATATTTAAATTTATAATATATAAATTAAACTTATTTAAACACAATTATCACTCCTGTTTATATTAGCATTAAAACCAAATACGCGTGAAGCAACCTAGTACAAGTTCTTTAACTGCTATTTCGTCAGAATAGGGAATGGAATTCAGCGGAATGGAACCCAGTACAAGTTCTTTAACTGGAATTCAGCGGCATGTTAACAAGATGGGAATGGGTATAAGCCATTTCACATCTGAGCTTTCAAGGTCTAGGTACAGTACGAGTCATTCACTATTAGTGGCCCCAGACCCTCCCTGAAGTTGAAACCCTGCCTATGCAGCATGCACTAATCTATAAAACCCAAAGGCCCAATTTCTGCCAGATCAAAGGAGCTGGCGTTTTCACCTCAACAACTGGAATAGTACCAACACATTGAAACCCCCGCCCCATAATAATTAACTTGAGCCTTTTGAGATATTTATACAATGTTGAGTCGTGCTACAATCAATGTTTCATGGTAGGCATGAATCACTTGACCTTTTCAAATATAAACATTTCTAAAACATCCCAAAGAAAAAAAAAAAAATCTGATAGCATAGAAAATAATCTCAATTCTCCCCACGAAAGTTATTTACTGTAGCTGCACTCTTTCTGATCCATCTACTTCAGGTGTGGAGAATGGGGAACAAGCATGCTCCTTACATACATCACAACAAATTGACCTGGAAATCTAAGTTGCGTTTTGGATGAAAGCCCCCTATGATGTGCTTTGTATATTGAAACAAAAAAAAAAATATACATATGAATATCAAAGGTACAGATGCTCTTATCCCCAAATAATTGACTTGTGAAGATTATGCTGAAGTCCAGTTTCAGAAGAAAATTCCCTCTCAATTGAACATTCTTCCAAGAAAAGGGCCTTACAAAATTGTTCCTTCTAGGCAGAACAAGGACTCTGCCATGTGGAAATGTCACTTATAAGTTCTCGTAGCTGATCAATAAGCAATTTCAAATAATCATTCTTTCTCCTCAGTTCCTGCGTCCAGAAGAAAGAGGGATCAAGTAACAAAATTTACACACTTTCCATTTCACCTCGAACATATTTGTTAAGCGTGTAAATTCTTCAGCTGTGAATATTTAGAATTGCTTGGAAAGGCAAGATACATAACAAATTTGACAATTGAAGAAAAATCAAGATGAAAAAAATGAGGGCATTTTGTGAAGTACACAATTTCAGGGCATATGGCAAACACTAATATCACATGCATACTTAAGCCAATACAGTATGTTAAAGTAACAATGGCCTCTATATTGTCTAGCAGCAAGGCTCATCCTGTACGGTATCAATGTCAAACATTAAAAGAGTTCTCTTTTCTAAAATATCAATGGAATATATCTGATACTCCATGCTACTCGCCTCCCTATTATTCTAAATATTAACAAATGTGAATTCTTTTTCCAAATCTGAAATTAAAATAAAAATACTTTCAACGGTATCTGTAAGAAATTCTTAAGAAATTCCTAATAAAGGTATAAAAGTGCAGCACAGTGAAGCATGCATCAGAAGGATCAAAAAGAGCTACATACAAAAACTAATCATTATAAGATGTCCACATATGGCGGCTAAGAATTTATTTTTTTAAAAAATCCTTCTAATTTTTTTATTTCTTCTACAATTATGCCCTCATAATCTCATTTCTTTTTCTTTTTTTTTTCCTAGTTTGGTCTTCTCAAACAGTTTATAAAGTATAAACTGTTTATAGTTTATAGTTTTTATTTCTTCTACGATTATGCCCTCATAATCTCATTTCTTTTTTTTTTCCCTAGTTTTGTCTTCTCAAATTGTCTTTGAAGCACATAAAGATTAAAAGGTACTAGGCCCTTGCTGGCTAATCCCCCAGGGCCACAACCGCAGACACCTAGGGATGGCCTCACCCAATTTTTAAATTGGCCTAATGAATGAGGAAGCTCAAACCCACAATCTACCCGTAACCATCATGTTTGGCAATTTGCCGAATGTTAGTGACCTTATTCCACTTGTTCTAGTCAAATATGTGCAAGCGCATAACCAAAAATTTTATTTAGTCTTTTTTTTTCCTTTTTAGAAAAACATTCATGATATGAAAACAATTTATTCATCAAAATATGTAAAACCACAAAAATTCAAATGATAAATAAGGGTAATCATATATATAGTTGCAACTTCTACAATTAGATTATCTTTAAGACATGAAAATAGCTAATCTCCAAAAGACAAATATATGAAGTTATTTTGAATCTAACTAAACATTATTACAAAAAAACCAAAAAATAAATAAATAAAAGCCTCCAACTAAACTTCTCCCTTAAAGAAAAACCAAAAAGAACATTTGGCAACCTTATCTTTAACATTACAAATGGATACCTTTGGCAAATTCAAAGGACTGGTATTATTTTATTTAATTAGATTATTTTAATTTAGAATATAATTTGATAAATTAATATATGATATACTATATCCAAAGCTCGCATTACAATGTAAGTAGTAAAATTAGAAAACAATTGCTTATCATTTACATGGAAAAACTTATTTTTCAGTAAAATATCTTTTAAGAAAATGTATTTGAGTTTAAATAGCCAATCACTTATTCCTCGTTATCAGTATACATCTTATCTTTTACAAGCCACGTGAGAGAAATAATTGGGTTCAATATGTAATAAGTAAATAAATATGTGCATGCATGCGTGTCACCTAATACTGCTACACACAAATAGACTCGTTACAAAAGAGAGTGATGGAGAGAGCGTCCAGGGGCTGTTACTGGGATATTACCTGTGCAGCCTTGTTAGCATTGCCCCTGAATGTGTTTAACAACTCTATCAAGATTAAAAGCACCTTCATCTCCACCTATATTCTAAACAAAAGCCAAGTTGTTTTTCATTTTCTCTTCCAAGCAGTTTCAACTTACACTTGACTTGTGGGATCTCAACTAAGCTTACCCAAACTACAAGAGCCCAAATACATGAATCCAATTTCTCCGGTCACTCAATCAAGGGCCAACTCATCATTTAAATCACATGTAATTATATTTTTCTTAATTATTTTTATCCATACTAATTTAGGCCAGTCTCTACCTTTATCATTACAACAGATTGTCAACAGGTCACTCCACCTTATTAGAGCATCTCCAATGCAAATGTGAATTAGGAGAAATGTCTAAGCCACGTAGAGAAGAACAGACATTAAGCCAAAAAAAATGCATCTCCAATGCAATTGTGGATTTTAAATGTGAACCTAACGTGATAGAAATTAATATAGATATTGTCAACATAATTATCTACTTTCAAACTGTCATGTTGTCAGCCACATCAACCAAATAGATAAAAAAATAAATAAATAAAATTTCAATAACAAATAAGAAGCTAGTACTTCAAAAATTAAAAAAATATATATTAAAAGTAATTCACACTTGGATTGGAATCACTTTTTAGTTTCAATATCCATTAAGTGTAATTATGTGCTGCCTAAAATGTGCATCTATCCACATTGGGATTTGACAGTTTTTCATGGATACGCATCCACATTTGAATTGAAGATGCTATTAAAAGATCCAAAGCTCTTCATTGTCTCTACCCAATAGACTAATCGTACGTATTTTCTTTCATTCCAATAGGTGTTATTCCTAAGTTATTGTGAATGGTTTCATTAATGTCACAACTTACAGGTTTCTATATAACCATAGTCACTGCACTAGTCTACTCGTTGACCTAAATAGATAAAAAGATCTTCAAGGCATATGACATTTTTAACTAACTTTGCCTAAGCAATCCTATGATGCAAATAAGCCTCCTTTGCTGGATTAATACCTACCTTCACCTTCAATTTCAAGATAATGTCATAATTTCTCTCTCCTATCATTTTACTTCAGGTGGATTATGAAAGTACTTCACATTAAAAACCTCCAAGCACCTCTAGCTTGATCCCCAGCGGACCTAACCAGAAGAACTCATTGATGTTATATTGAATAGCTGCAAGTATGAATAGAAAGGCTTTGAAACAGCAACGACAGAACCATGATCTAGCATCACATAAATGGATCACAGTAAAAATTAAAAAAAAAAAAAAAATTAGGAGTTCCGATTACAACGTAACACACCTTTCTTAAAATTGCCGCTTGCTCCTCCAGCCTCTCTAATTCAGATTGATTTATTTGGCTTTCAGAACCAACAACATTTGAGCCTGCCTCATATGATTCCGACTGTCTCAAGAACAAGCAGGCGTGAAGAAATTCATCCGCAAATTAGACAATTCCGTCCAAAGACGTTACAACTTAAGTGGAAAACCAAAACCCAAAAAAGAAAGAGAGACAGAGACACACAGAGAGAGAGAGAGAGAGAGAGAGAGAGAGAGATAGGTCTTAATTAGGTAAACCTTTTGAGTAGCGGAAATGGCGGTGAGCACATATCGAAGAGAAGAAACAGCAGACTTGTAGCGAAGACGAGCGACATCGAGAGCTCCACCGCCCGTATCAGTGGAAGTGTGAGAGAGAGCGTCAGCAGAAGCAGCTCCATTTACGGCGCCATTAGAAGAAGATTGGGAAGCAGGAACGGTAGACCACAAGGCAGGGTTGCAGAGCTCATCGTTCATGGACGACAAGATCTGATACGCTGCTTCGATGGTGTCTTCTAGATGCTTCGTTCCCTGCGCTGCCAATTCTTTCACGCTCTTTTCGCTCAGTGCCACGCCTTTCTCTTCCATCATCTCCCTGCTCACTCTCACTCTCTAAAACCCTAAACCAAATTGAAAATTTGAACCAGGACACTAAAATACTCTATTCCAAAACATCAGTATATAAAATTTTATAAAAAAATTGCAAAAAACCAAAATGAACATTAATATACTCTTCAATTGTTTATGTTCTTTTAGTTAAAAAAATTATAATTATTTAGTTAAAACTAATAAAATTTAAAAAAAAAAACTATAATTATTTAATTAAATATATAAAAATTATTTTTAAATAATTATTTTTAAATTAATATCAAAAAATTTATTTTCTTACTCTTTAAACTGTGAAGGAGAAAAGTAGTTGAGTTAATAAAATATTTTAAAATTTTTCTACTATTTTTATCAATCAACCACATAGAAAAAAATTAAAAAAAAAATTAATTTTTTTGGTCAACCAAACACAACCTTATTTAATTATTTACTTTTTAACTCATATTATCAACTATCTTGACTGGCTTTATTTATTTATCTAGTTTTTATTTTATCCCTATTGGAATGCCTGGGGTTTCTTTTTTTTTTTTAATTCACTCACGCTAATCAACATATAAGTGTCGAAGGGTGTTTGATTTTAAAATTAAAAATCAGAAATCCTTATTTGTTTGAACAATTCGAGAATAGATTTGTGCTAATACACCAAAAACACAGAGGAAATTGTGAGAAAAGTGAGATATAAGTGAATACAGATGAATAAAAATGACAAGTGGTTTAGTGAGCAATTGTTTTGATTCTGAAAAAAGTATAAGAAGCATTAAAGAAAAGAAGTGTAAACTTATTATATACACATGGAATCAAAATCTCTCTCTCTCTCTCTCTCTCTCTCTCTCTCTTTCTTCTCTCTCCCTATGATACAACCCCCCAGCTTTCAGAGGAAAATCAAAAGTAAAGAATTGCAACTCAGATTCATCAAAGGAAAAAAAAAAAAAAGTACATGGCATCCATTGCCTTACCCACTTCACGTCTAACCTGTATGACCCAACCAACTATTTAGCGAAGCTGCAGCTATGAGAAGCTCTTTTACAGGACATTTGCGACTGATGGAGCAACAGACAACTTACCGCTATCCCTTGCTTGCAAATGTAGTAGCATTGTACACAATCTGACACTTTCTCCGGTCTAAAACAGCAAAAATTGCTTCTCCCGGAAAATCCCTGATATAGCAGCAAGTATAACATGATCTCATAAATAATGTCAATTCTAATCTCACAAAGATGATTTTACAAAGTTTGAATAGACGAAACTAGCAATTTGTCGCAACCCTGACATCACAACTTCTACCCTAACACCATGCTAAAATCATTAGAACCAAAAGCTACGACTAATCGAAAGGGTTCCAACAATATATCTCAAGCTGTCAACAAAGGGTTCAACCCTGGAAGGCTCTCGTGGGTGCCTAACAAAATTTTGATCATAAGACTCCTATTTGGCAAGCACCTTTTTTTCATAAATAAATAAATAATAATAATAATAATAATAACAATAAATCAAGAAATTAAAAATAATTGTAGTGATTGTCCTAAAAAGATTTTTAGACTAAAAGGTCTAACTCAAAGATGCCAAGAGAACTCTTACCTAGGGCCAAACTACTCCAAAAGCAAGTCGTCTACTACTATTACCTAGAGGCATTCATGCAATAATATTAGAGTCGCAGAGAGCTTACCCTGGAATACTACAGAGCAGGCATGCTCAACAATGCTTGCTAGAGGATAAGCAGCCTCACATCAAGCTTTCCCGAAAATCTTTTCTATTGGTTGTGTGCTTTGAGATAGCGTGCAACTTCCTGGTAGAGTTGTTCTCCATCAAAGGGTTTTGACACATAGCCATCCATTCCATTCTTCAAGCACTCCTCATACGTCGCTTGGATCACATCTGCAGTCATGGCCAATATAGGAACGTGCCAGTTTGAAATGTTCCCAAATTCTTCGGCATAAACCTCTCCTTGTTGGATACGGTTGCTAATGTCATTTTCCATCTCTCGAATCCTTCTTGTTGCTTCAAACCTGTGACAATAGAGCACAAGTTCAATAATAACCGAAGCAACAACAGAGCTGCACATGATATGAAATATAAAGCTAATTTTTATAGTTTTTGGAACATCTCCATGCATATATACTACATGTTCTGAAAAACATAAGGTTGTGTTCAATTTGCCATTTGAAAACCAAATAACATCAAGAACTAAAATTCAAAACTCAACATATAATCGTTTTCGAAAAGAATGTGGTTTTATGAGTGTAATCTAGAATAAACGTTTTTGGGTTTCATCAACCAAACAAGTTTTTGGATTTCAAATGCAAAAATTAGTATCCAAATCATAAATCAAAATGGGGTTTTTTTTCTTTTTTTTTTCTTTTTTGACTTTGTACATGCATCCTAGCATTCAACTGTTGTTTTTTTCTACCAGTTCTCAAAAGCAAGAGTTTTAGAACAGAAATTTGTGCATACCCATCCATTTCCGGCATTTGTATGTCCATAAAACATGCATCAAAATGGTGTGGTGGTTTAAGCAATGAGATCGCCTTTTTCCCACTCTCTGCACACTCAACCTTGGCTCCATACTTCTTCAAAGCACCAGCAGCCACTTTGAGGTTTACTTTATTGTCATCAACAATCAGAATTTGCTTTCCGTGAAGAAGATTCTCGAGAGACTGAAGAGAATGCCTTCCATTACGAAAAAAATCCTTAACCCCTATGCCCAAAGCTCGCTGGATAGATGCAGCCAGCATACTTGCTCTGAGCGGCTTCATGATAACTGTTGGGATGATGCGCGCAGACTTGGAAGCATTCATTTTGGTAGAGACAATAGAATTAGCTAGAAGAAACAGTTTTGGAGAATCGGGCAGTTCACACATTTGCAAATTATTAACGAAGAGATCTGATTGATTGAGATCTTTTTCCCACGCCTCTTTTTCAATAAGGACCAAGTTGATCACACTTTTTTCACTGGTCATACAAGAGAGAGCTTCATTTAGATCAGAAACTACTTGAACATTAATTTCTAGCCGTTGTAGATGATATCTTGTCACCTTGGCACGGACAATTCTAGGATCTACAACCAAAGCTGTTGTCCCTTGGAACTCAGAAGATACAGATTCCAATTGTTTATGAGTTTTCTGGTTCTTGTTATACTTATTAAAGCTGGAGTAACCATTTGTAAAAACGACTGTGAAGGTGAAAGTGGAGCCAATCTGGGGTTCACTGAAAAACCCTATTTCTCCCTTCATAAAACCTACAAGACATTTGCTTATGCTTAATCCAATACCTGTTCCGCCATGAGTGCGAGAAATCGAGGGACCAACTTGCATAAATGGGGTGAAAACCCGAGACTGTGCTTCTAAGGGGATCCCTGCCCCCGTATCTTCTACTGATACAATTAGATTAATGAGCTCAGAGGAGGAGGAAGGGAATGTTTGTGCAGAAGTTAGACCCTCTTGACTGAATGTCTTAAACCCTAGCCAGCTTCGGCGTCCATCTACCACACGGAAACCACTCAAGGTGTTCTTGAATGATGCTTCACTCTCAGCTTCTGTTAAGCCCATCATTTCTTCAACAAGATGGACAGTCACAAAGATGTGTCCTTTATCCGTGAACTGTTGCAAAAGCTTCAAAGTTTAGAACATAACCTTTCTTTCTTTCATCAATGGAAGAAACTAAAAATAAATGGATCATGTAAAAATATAAAGATAGTTCCCCATTAAACAACAGTTATTGAAAAGGTCGTTTATATCATTTTCTGTGAAATTTCATTCTTTCCCACCACACTTTGATGACAATTTCAATATCCAAGATCCATTTCCCTTTTCCATATTATCTTATTTTTGTTTACACATGGCAGAAACTTACTTTGATAGAATTTCCCACAAGATTGGTGATGATTTGCCGAAATCTTCCTGGATCACCTATGAGAATTTCAGGAACTCGATCTGAAACATACACTGCCAACTGATTCCCATATGTGCAGTTCCAGTAACCAGAAATAGAAATTATTAGAGCTACAATTCCAAAACAAATCAAATGTTTGAAAGGTGGGTTTCAGGCAAATACCTCAATGCCCTTCTTTTGGGATTTCCCAGAAAACAGTGATAGAACATCATCCAAAACTGCCCGCAGATCGAAGCAGATAGATACCAGCTCAAGCTTCCCAGATTCAATTCTAGCCTGATCTAAAACCTCATTTATAAGAGAAACAAGAGCCTTTCCACTGGCCTGAGCAGTTCTTACATAATCTTGTTGTGTTATATCAAGTTCAGTGTCCATAAGCATCTGCAGCATACCTGAAAATGGAACAAGTTCAGAGAATTTATTGACACCATTCTACTTTCGATTCGAACTCCAAATGAAACACAGCAGAAGAAAAGAGCATTATGAGTAATATGAATTTCCACCCTCACCTAGAACACCATTCATTGGAGTTCTGATCTCATGGGAAACAGTAGCAAGAAACTGCATAAATTTTTTTGAAAAAATGACCAAAATTATCACAAAGGTACACAACAAAGCAAGATAAAACTTAAGTTAACCTCAATCAAGAAAAATTCAAAATTACCTGTGATTTTGCTACATCTGCCACCTCAGCCTGCCCTTTTAGACGCTCCATCTCACGGAAATCCTCCTCAACTTTTGCAATCCTCTTTACAGTTGCATGGAATATATGCCCAACAAGCAAAGCAATGACAAGAATACCTATTGAAGTTGTTATTGCCAGCCATGGCAATGGTGGCTTCTGCTTAAATCTGCTTGATAAAACCAATTAGATCATTTAAATAACTAATTTCCCAGATCACTACTAATACTTTAGAAGAGAGAAGAGTCAATGACATACCTGCAACGCATCTCATGCTTTCTAAATGGGTCCCCAAAGTTAAGTGAACTAACATGGTACATCCCGCCATCTGTCACATTTGAACCATACATGCTAATTGGATGCGAGAGGTTAGTAGTATCATACACATTTACTAGGATGGTTTGTTTGCTAGCCAGCTGATGCAGCAACTTCTCTACAAGTGATTCTATGTCGAAGACTCCGCCTAGGTATCTGTTTCAATAATAAATGCATTCTAATTACTCTCATTTTTAAGAATAACTGATTGAAAATAACGAACTATTCAATATTGTTCAATAGGATATTATCTACAGGGTACAAGTGCCACTTCTTGAGCAAATGCATCTGCCAAAAATACCAATAGGAATATCTAGACTAAGAGAGAAATCGTACCCGTTGGTTGCTTGGATACGCTCTTTAGGAGTTGCATTTGATGGAAGCTCGTACTTATAAATAGCAAATGTTAGTATAACCCCAAGGCGATTTGATTTAATTAATCTGAAAGGAGCCGTTAGAACCCCCTTGCCAGATGCTCTTGCTCGTAAAACATTCTCGCGATCTTCCTGTAGGTCAGAACGCTTTTGTTAAAATTTAAAGATTGAACCACAGAATAAGATCAAATTTTTCCTAGAAGTGTTAGTAGCGTGATCAAACCACACTTCTTATTATAATCTAACCATTTAATTTTCAAGAAGACAAGGTAAAGTTGCAGAATCACAAGAAGCATGGAGAAAATAGAGGAAGAAATTGACCTTTCCAGACAGCATATCAAGTGAAATCACATGCGCAATTGTATCCTGCGCAAAGATAACCGGCGCATATTCTTCTTGAATGGGAGAAGGCTCAAGGTTTTCTGCAGCATAATCTTCTTCCTGAACCGAGGTCTGTTCTTCAATTGTATCCATCCTCTTAATAGTCCACCCTTGTTGCTTCTCAAACTGTTCCCTTTCAGAGTGAAGAACTCTGACAGCATAAGCCACACCACTTGTAAGAGGCCTCTCAAACGTGGTTCTCCCTGTGTACCTTGCAAAAGTGGCCTGTGGATCTAAAAAAATCAGTTTCCCCAGCGAGATTTTAGGAGGGTATTAAAAAACAACTAAAATCTAGCTCAATATTGTACTATAATTGACTTCAAGTTAGGGAATTCCAAGCAAAACAAGTTCTGGGTAAAGAAAATTAGGGGCTCTGAAGATGAAGAACTACAATTGAAGTACCTGATCAATAGCAGAAGGGCTTTTGGCATGGTGGAAAGTTGAGATGAGAATGGACAAAGCTTGAATATGATTCATGCTGACATTAAACTGGTCTTGTAACATTCTTGAGCGCTCATCGCACATGCTGGCAAGGGACTCTTTTCTCTTCTCAAAGGCCTGGGATTTCATGTACCAGAATATTGAAAATGACACCATGAGCCAACCAACAACCCAAGCCACTAAGAACTTCCTCCACCAGGTTTTCCTAACCTTCTTGGATCCTAGATACTGGTAATAATGGTGTTGGATCTTCAAACCTCTCCCAGAGATACTCTCCCAAAACTTGAGCCATCTCTTCCCTCCATCTCCTCCTCCACCACCACCACCAAGAAAGGCAATCTTCTCCATCATTCCACCATTAATGAACCAGTTCATGGAGATCTCAGAGAGAATCCAACAGCATATCATCAAAAGTAGATGCCCCACCCACTTTAAATCAATCCCAGGCACATGGAAATAACTCATCCACTATAGAAACCAATTTAGGTTAGCCACGAACAGTAAAAATTGTAAGTGGGTCTCTCACTGCTGGCTAGCTGGCAGGTTTTAACTCAACCAAAAAGCATCAAATATCTATAACAACTGCCTAATAACCTCAAAATTCAGAAAGCTAAAAACAAAAAGATCAACAATGAAGAAAGCCCATCACTGAGATCACTCAAAACAAAGGGATGATCACAAAACCAAGCAAAAATAAAGAAACCCAGAATTGAGAAAAAGTAGCAAGAGAGAATAGGCAACAGCTTTACCCTTCTAAAACCCTCCTCACAACCACACACACACACACATAAAAATAAAATAAAAATAAAGGAATCAGAGAAGAACCTAATTCTGTCTCCAACAGAACTTCCAAAAAAAAATTCTATCTAAATCAATCAGACTAACCTCATAACAGCAGTGCCCAAAACGTGATATGGATCAAAATCAGCACTAGGGTTGAAACTTATAGTTAGAAACGATGAACCTCATATGAATAATCTGTCAGAAAATCTAGCTACTGATAGTTAAATTTCTAAAGTCGAACAAGAAAAAAATCAAGCATGTGGATGTTAAACGTTGACTTTGAAGTTTCAGTGAAGAAGTAAACGAAGAAGAAGAAGACGAGGAGGAGGAGGAGGAGGAGGAGGAGGGAGAGGTATGATAAGAAGGCGAATAATAAGCTAATAAGATTGGATTCATGGGCACTGGAAGAGCAGAATCTGTCAAAGAAGGATGAGAAGAATATGGTGGGAGCAATGTCTGCTAGCAGAAAGCATTATCTCCCTCTATCCACTCAAAAGAAATTATATAAAGTTATTAAATTACATAATCATAATAAAAAATATATATGAAGAGATTATTACAAATATATATATATATATCAAAAGAATCCTATCTTCCCACTGAGCAGAAAATCACCCTTTTTCTTTTTCAAAAAATTATTAATAATATCATTAATTTGTGTTTACATCAACATCAATCCATCTAGTGCACAACTCCTACACGCTAACGCTCTTATTTGTGTTTTACTTATATTCTCAAAAACACCCACAAACAAACACCACAATTTCCATTACCCCACCATAGTCTTAGTTCTTTTAGAATCTAACTGCCTGCCTTTCTTGCAGTTAAAATTTCTAATCCATCAACAAGCAGTTGCTTCAACCACTACACAAATAAATAAATAAAAATTAAAAAGAAAAAAAAAAAAAAAAACTCTTTAGCTAGCTGTAACCAATTTCCTTACCACCAAAAGGCTTGTCCATTTCTACAAAGGCAGGCCAGCCAACCTAGGGTCACATTTCACATGAACAGAGGGCCCCTCCCTATGGCTCGACCCCTCTCATCTCATAACAAAATTTTAAAATCATATATTTCTAAAAGTGTTCAGTATAGATTAATTCCATCAACCCCTTTATTTTATTTTTGGTCTTTTATTATTATTAGTATTATTATTTTCATATGAAGAGAGAAATTTATTTATATAACATAAAGGAGAGCGAATTCTGTGGGGTCGTTTAGGTCATTTGACGTGCCGAAGGAAAAAGAAACGCGGCGGTGGCAATTGGGGTAATATGAGACAAAGGACGGGAGCGTTTTCGGAATTGGGCACTTTAATCAATGCGGGTCACGAAGTGATTAGGCCATCACTAGCCACTCCTTTTCGGTGTCGTGTAGTAGCTCAGCTGACCGCGACGTGCCACGTCAGCGCACCGTTTTCGTCTTTCCTTTGTTCTCTCGCAGATAGAGATATTATTGACAAAACACGTGGCGCAGAAAGCGTTTTGATAGTTGTACACGTGGCACACGCGGAAAACATCCTGGGTTGGAGCGGTATGTAATGGTATGGAAATACGGAGTACAGAAGCAAAGTGGTGAATTAGATAAGCAACCCTGGAAGTCCACGTGTCGCTTTCTTGAGTACTTGGTATCAGAACCATTTAGTGCTTTCTGGGTACTGTTTCAGAGGGCCCCCGCGGCGCTCTCCACACACGTATATGTGAATAAATGATGGTGGGATCGACGGCTGAAAAGTGAAGATCACACCATTCATCATCCACACTATTTATGATGGAAAACAACCAATCCTCTCTCTCTCTCTCTCTCTCTCTCTTTCTTTTTTAGATAATTACCGCGCTGTGAAAAACTTATCACATTATCCTTACATGTCAGCTTTGGGTTCAAAAATAAAAGATTATTGAGGTTGTTATTATTTTAAGCATGCGTAGGTGTGTAAATTCTTATAAGATGAAAAAGACATGTTAACCACTTTAATAGAAACACGTGACTGATAATTTTACATCTCCAAAACAATAAGAATCTCAGGATTTAATTAGTCGAATATTATATAAACTTAAGTGAGGTTTATATATTAATTAACATAAATTTATTTGAAATTAAATATTAAAAAAGCTCGATTTATTTTTTTAAATAAGCCTCAAATTTGGTTAATTGGGTCGTTACCCAGCATTGTTCCCTTTAAGCTTCTTTTATTTTTTTTTTTATTTCATAATAAAAATACAAAAAAATCAACTCAAAAAATAATTTTTGAAAAGTTTTCTAGAAACACTTTTGGATTTTTTAGAATTGAATAATTTTTTAATGTTTCCAAATCTTTAAATATAAAAACGCACATTTAAATCAATAATCAAAGAGATTTATTTAATTAAAAGTATCATATAAATCTCATTCTAAACATTAAATATTAATAAAATAATTAAAAATAGTATGTAATTTCTCTCATTGAAAACTGGGTTTTCTGCTTGGTCCTTTGTCTTCCTAAGTGCGTCTTTCATTTATCAAAACGCATTTAAGCCATTTGCATCTCCTTCTCCAACCTTAAAAGCCATGTCCATTAATTTGAATATCAACCAACCAAGTCTGTAATAATCTTCATTTGAGACTCCAACATGCATGGGTCCGTAAAATCTCCTTCCACCAATCAACTACGTTCGAACGAGATCTCAAGGGGATAAAAATTTGTGAAAAATATTTTTGAAAAGAAAGAAAAATATGATTTAAGTGCCCATCAGGGCACAATGTTCCACCAAAATGAAGACAAAGCATAGGTAATTAGTTCATACATTAAGGTAAGCCATTCATTTTTTTATTTTATTTTTTTTTTATTTTTTGTTTGGGGGGTGGGGGAAGACCAACCGCTCATTAAGCCAATTACCTCTGAGACAAAGGGTGTTTACATCAAAAGTGAAGAGTCCCACCAGAATGAAATTAGGAGTTGACGGCACCCTACATCAACAAAAAGGAATAAAGCTTCAGAGCGTGTGGAAGCTTATTACGCGTCCTTTCCTCTTTATCTTTTTTGTCTAATTATTATTTTTTATTTGTATAATATTATTTCTTTCTAAAAGAAGCCGCATAAAATCAACACGAGAACACCTGGGTTAACACACACATATAAATACCATTATAATATTTATTTTTTTTTATAAATTTTACTGTACCAGTACATTTGGTCATATTCTAAAATAATTATTTTTAATGATATAGAAATTTTTTATTTTTTCAATTGTACCATATGAAGAATTAGTATGCAAGGTATAGGTTGAAAACGTGTTTGAATTCACATAAAAAAGAAAAAAGAATGTCTTTAAGAAGGCTTGAAGAACCCTATATTATTTTTTTTAAAAAAAATATTTACTATTTTTATCAACTAAATATGAGAAAATAATATTTCTTAAAAAAAAGTAAATTTAAAAAAAAAAATTCCGATTTCCACGGTGGCATTTATTTGTTTTTACAGATTTGATGGTCTCTAGATAAGCTATGAACACTTATTTTAAGAAGGATTTAATACTAATGAAAATGGGATCCAATATTTATATATATTCCAAGTTCATTAATATTACAAATATTCAGTGTAAAACTTTACTTTTAGTTCACACGTACTTCATTGACATTGTTGGCTTCATGCACTGGAAATTATTTAACAAAAAAAAAAAGCATGATTTGAATAGTAGAGGAAAATAATGATCCACCCACAGTTTTCAAGAAAAGAAGAAAAACGTAATAATTTTTTTTACAGAAAAAGCTTATTCCTTA
>JAJIYU010000662.1:0-45867 GCA_030144865.1 Tinospora cordifolia | reverse complement strand
AGACATTAAATGATCCAAGTATCTGAGGACCGTGATAAATGTAAATTTTTTTGAGAAAATTCTATTTTTCATTGTTTGCCTTGAAATTTTTGACGGCACATTCTTTTTTTTTCAACGTATTGTTCTTAGTTCAAGGGTGAAAAAAAAATCACAAGGATTTTATTTTTCAAACAAAATTTGAAGAATCTCTAAGCCACTAAAGATAATCAAATGATTATATACTAGCTTGGGGTAGAAAAATATTATGACACTTAAAAATCAAACATTATTTGCCACAAATAACATTAGATTGTTTTGCTATTAACAATTTTGTTTTTGAATATTTTTATGTTCAAGTAAATTTTATGTGCATAATGAGATTAATTGCCATTTAAGTTGTTATATGGTCTTTAATGAGAGAGTTTTTAAATGTAACTTTTTTTAATATTTAGACATCTCCAGTGCCTAAACGGGCACTGAGGACAATTAGCATGGCAGTTCATTTTAAAAAAAATTAAAAAAAAAATCAGAGTGTTGAGCGTTTAGTGCAGACCGAGCGTTCAACACTCTGGGGTTAAGGTGGCATTATATTGAGTATTATCTCAGCACCACCAAATTCCATTACTCTTGCCCTTAGAATTTCAACGCAGAGATTTTTAGTTATAAAGCTTTAAGCTTGGTTGGTTAATGGGAATTTTTTTAATGGATATAATTGTAATTTAAGATGGTACCAGCTCCGTCCTGCAGTGGGACCAAGGGATGTACAACGGATCACCAAAGTCAACCAGAAGCGGAGAATAAGTCGCTCCTGTCTCCCTCTTTTCTTAATTATATATGTAGACATGTAAACGGTGCTATTTCTTCTCCCATTAAAGCCGAGGGCTCCTCTTTTCGTAAAGAATCAGAGCTGTTGAAATGTTTGGGGAAATAATGATAATAAAAAACGATGTGTTTTTACACTACTGAATACTGACATCGGTACTCGTTAACAGATTTGTTAGGGGAAACCAAGCTTTGCTTTAAATCTTCAGGAAAATATAGTTGTGTTGTATAAAAAAAATTAACATTTTCCTAAAAAAATAATAAATTTAGACTGTGCTTAATAAATATTTTTTTACTAAAATAATATTTTTTTAGAAAATTATTTAAAAAAATTTAAATATTTTTTTAGAACTATATGGTTGAATGTGAGAAAATTTGTCAACAGTTAATTACTTTTTAAATTAATATCTAATTTTTTATTATCAGAGCAAATTTTGGTAAAAAATATATAAATTTAAAAACATTTTAAAATTTTTTTCTCACCATTTAATTGACTAAATATAAGAAAACAGTAATTAAAAAAACTTTGAAAAATTCTATTTTCTATCAACCAAAAACGCTTTTAACTTCCTTTAAAATTTTCTTTGATGAGATCAAAATCGCTGTATTTTTAATCTTATTTTATTCCATTACAATTCAATTCCATAAATTAATCTTATCCTGCCACTAAATACTTCTGGTGTAACAAATTTTTATTCCAATCATCTCTTTCCTTATTTAATTTGCTTTTTCATGTCACAAATTGAGTACAAAATGAGTAATGCTGTGACAGTAAGTTTGCAAACGCTTCTCCGAAAAATGTAAATTACAATTTGAAGAGTTTCACAGGGATGATATTTATACATGTAAATAACGACGTCCTGAGCGGCATCTGCTAGCTTTTCCAATTCGCGCGTGTCGGAGAAGAACGAGCTTAGACGATTCAATCCCACCCGATCCGATCCGTTACGATCTGTGGAAAGGGGAGAAACCTGACTTAAAATCTCTCAATCTGCAGCTGATCTTTGAAACGGGGATATGGAGAGTACGGACTCGTACGATCGATTTGGCGTTTAATTGACATGGCGTTGAGGTTTCTTGTGTTTGATTTTGGTGCTGCGAGTTGAAATGCAGCCAAGATCGTCGCCATTTCAAGGCAATTCGATCGAGGGGTTTGAGAGCCCTCCTGGAGCTTTGTTCTTCCTTTCTTTGCTTTTGGTTCAAGGAGGAGGCATGGATTTATCGAAGGTTGGAGAGAAGATTCTCAGCTCCGTCCGATCCGCTAGATCTCTCGGCTTTCTCCCTCCTCCCTCTGATCGGCCTGAGGTAATCCTTCTCTAATTATTATGTCGCTTTAGTGGAGATCAATTGGTTTCTTGATAGTTCAATGATGATCAGAATCGAGCAAAGAGTTGAGTATATTGATGAAGTAGTTAGGGTTTAAATCTTTTAGGAGAATTTTAAGGAGCTATGTGTGGACATTACACCACTGAATTGTCTTTATTCTCGTGTTATTTCTTGCAATGCAAACAAGTTACGCTCTTGCCGGAACTTTGGTTTGGAAACAGTACTTTGGATGCATTAGAAGAGTGATGTATCAGCTCCACGTGGTAACCATAGAGTTAGAGTAATGTATTAACACTGCATGATAACAATGGAGGTTGAGTATGACCTGAGATAAAGGTAGACAATGACCTAAAGTGACATGAATAGAGGTAGATAAGAAAGACTTAACTTCTTGTAATTTAAGTGTCGACTTAGCCTTGGATAAAATAGAGTGGAGGGGAGGAAGTGATTCATGTAGTTGATCATATGTGGTTGATGACATGGCTTTGTTTAGTTCTGTTCATTATCTATTATATAATTTATGTTGGAGTGGATTAGGCATCGGAACTATGATGTCTATTAGCTGGTTTAGTGAATGTTTTTGATGGTTTTGGATGAGTGGCAATGAAGCTGGGATTGCTGACATGTGATTTTTGTAAGATGTTTTATGGTTTTCTTTCTGCAGGTTCCTCCTCGTGCAGCTGCAGCGGCAGCTGTTGCTCGAGCTCTTGCAGGACTTCCTCCTCATCAAAGATTATCTCTCCCCTCAAACTCTGAAGAGTTGGTGTCAATGTATGGAAGCAGACCTATTAGTCAAACAGTTGTGGAACTGGAGGAGTATTTCCATGAAGAGGTTCTACTTTCTTCTTATTTAATGTTTTTGTGCTGTTTCTTTTGCTTGTCGTGGCAAAGGTGCATATTTTCTACTCTTATGTTTCTGAAAATCTTTTTCTGGATGGCCATGCCACCATATTAAGCTATACTGTTTACTTATAAAAAATCGATGTGCATAAGCTATTCTTGGTTAATGCGATAATTATAAAGTTGGCCCTTTCACGACTTAAGAAAGTGCTACTTTTAAGGTGCTTAAGCTGTTAAAAAGAATTCATCTAATAATAAGGCCATAAACAAACTTCATCTAATAATAAAGCCATAAATAAACTGATGCAATACAGGCCTTGCCCCTACCTTGCTCTTTTCCTGTATATTTTCTAATTATCAGTTGATGTTTGTTTGAGCACAGTGAAATCCCAAAATGAAAATCAGGAATTGAAATAAAAAACTATTCATTGAATAAAATTCTTTAGTTTTTCTTTTTTGTAGTTGTTGGAATCTTTTATATTGAACAAGTTGATTAGGACCTTGGTGAATGTCTAATCTTATTGATTTTTCAACGACTAGTAAATGTAATCACATTATTATAAAAGTTCTATCAAAGTTAGGTAATGTATATGAGTACTTTGCAATATTAACTTTTTACTATTTTTTTCTGACATTGTGAAGAAAAAAAAGTCAGGTAATCATGATAAAACTTAGTTGAGCAGACTGAGTGGACAAAAATTTAAGAGAAAGACACTAACACAGTTTATCATCAGTAGATTTTATTTTTATTTTTATAAAAAATAGTATCTAAGAGTAAGATCGAAGTATGATTTCGTTACATGATAAAAACTAAGGAATTCTTGAAGGAAGAGACAAAATAAGATCCACAAAACTTAATTTGCCATAAAAATGAACACTTAGTTTTATTAAATATTTTTAGTTAATCCATCTTTTTCCTATATATGTTAAGCATTAAGTTTCCAGAATGGCTTGTTATATAGCTGTTATATGTCAAATATATATATATATATATATATATATATATATATATATATATATGGTGAAAAGTGTAAAAATTTTAAAAGTGGGTCTTACTTTGAACATAACCGTAACTATTCAAAACATAGACTCCAAACAAAGTACTGTTGAAAATTAGATTAAAAGCAACACAACTTGTCACAACCTTAATGAAGAGGCATTTGCTTCATAAGTGTTGAGGGCAACACATTTGATTCATCGCTCTCCCAAACTAGCAAGCAAAAGTACTCTTAAAACTGCACATTAGGCTATAGGCTTTAAGGGCATTTTCAACCCTATAATTAACATGATATAACTTCTATACTATTTTGGTGTAATTTTAACATCAACCAGTAACTCAATCTTCAATTCATTTACGCCAGTTAATAATAAGTGTACATAATACATAATAAAGGATCTAAAATATTAAATGAGACTTATGTTATACTTTTATAGTAACATCTTGTTTCTATAAGTTCAACACTATTGCTACTTGCTCTTAGCTCTTTTGTTTCTAGCTTATACCCTACTTTAGATATTAAAAGAATACACACAATACTAGCACCAATTGTGAAATAGAAAATAGTAGTGATTTTGTACTATTATGAACATTTCAATATATGATAGAAAAATAAAGCTTTTGTTGAAAATGGGAGTGTATGATTGAGTTTTTAATATATTTTGTGCCTCACTTGGCTCTAGTGCATGCCTCTCCTTGCTCCTTAGGTGCTAGGGTCTTTCATTTCCTCAAATGCACTTGGCACCTTTAATTATATTTATTTATTTTTGAATTAATGAGAAACAAGACAAGATTATATTAAATTTAAAAAGGCAATGAAACAATAGGAGGATGCTTTTGGAGTTTAAAACTAATTTCAGACATTATTATAACATCTCCTTCTATAATTGCCAAGACTAAATCCTTTTGACAACTTCGAAGAAGCCACCCATGGAAAAGCTAGTGTTCGTTGTTGGACTTCCTCTAATTAATTTTGAATTTTAAGGGACAGTTTGGGGTTAGTTGGAATGTCTCAATCCTTGATAATGATTAAACTCTACAAATCCTACGATTAAAATGCATTATGTCAATCACTTGAAAATTATTCATTTATAGGTCAAGAGTGATAGACTTGGTGAGTTCAATTTATAATTTTGTTAATTGGCTAGTTGAATTCAAGCTATAGTTCTTATATGAGCAAATAATTTCTGATGAGGATCTCGCCACGTGATTGGATTTACGTAATTTAGTCTATTCTAATATTATATAATCTGCATAAATTACTTCGTAATGGATCCTTCACAGTTGTCATCTTGAATGGCGCTGCGCACCAAGCTATGGAATTTTGGATTATTACAAAAAATGAATTTTTAACTTTTTGGCCAAAGATCTTACTCTCATGAAAAAAATCAACTCACTCTAAAATTTTATCAAAAATTAAATGTTCATGGATCATTTTTAAGAGTTTTAATGAATAATTTTGGATATTCCTCGGTATTTTCAAGGTGTCGTAGACACCCCCTCGCCCTTTTAAACAATTATGTCATGGCCGGCCTCGCCTAATAGAGGCTTACCATCTAAGTTTGTCTTTCTTCCTTGACAATACTAATATTCCCTTCTCTCTAGACTAATGTAGTGCATAGAACAACCTTGTCTAGATTGGAAGTTGGTGTGTGATAATAATTAAAATCTATAATCTATGAAACATGTTTTTCATTTTTATTGAGAATAAAAATTATTAGATTTGAATCATGAATTGAAAACTGGTGTTATTTAAGATTTATTTTTGTATTTAGAACTATTTTTTTAACTTGCTTTCTCTTGAGTTGAATTGTAATGGTAATGCATACTTTGTAATAGGATTGTTGTATCATCTGCAGATACTTAAAGATCAACATAACTTATGTGAATGGCTTGTCATGATTGTCCTATGACTGACTAGAACATCTCATTATTTATTGAATGCAGGACTTTGATCCAGTTATGCATGTTTTAATTAATATTCCATCTGAAGAAAATGATCTTACTTATTTTGAGAAACAGGTATGCTCTAGTTTACTCTCTCTCTCTCTCTCTCTCTCTCTCTCTCTCTCTCTCATTATTATTCAGGATCATTTAGGAGGATTTTGCTAAGAAATGAGATGAAAGGTGTTAAGTGGTGAGGCTTATTTGTACTTGGGTAGTGTCTATTTTGTTAATCTCAATCAACAGTTCTCTTGCACAGTATTTTGTTGTTTGCTTGAATAGTTCTTCTTGTTATTCATTTTGTCATTGTTATTGTGATGCATCTTATCAATACGTTGTTGGATTGATGGCTTGAAAGTTTCGGAAAAAAGAATGGAATCACAAGTTCGATTCTAGCATTTGCCATTGGGGTTGTCTCCTGCTCGAGCAACCTATGGCCTGAGTGGGTTAATTGAGAGAACTCTGGATGCCACTTTGTTCTCCCACAAAAAAAAAAAAAAAATAAAAAAAGAAAAGAAAAGAAAAGAAAAGAAAAAAAGAAAAAAAAAATAGTGGTATCGTCAGTTTGTTAGGCTTTGCATATGTTTATCCCACTGTAAATTTGATCCATTTCCATGCATGTTGTTATTGTTTATAGAATCCACGTATTTCATGTAATTCATTCAACAAGTTCAGATTGAACAGCTATATATTTCACCTAATATGTTAAGCATACCTTATTTCCCTATTTCCTCCTATAAACTTATCTATGGCAATGCATTTTCTATGTTGGAATCTTTTGCTTTTGATTTCTACTGGTTTCAGAAGATCTTATGGAGCTTCCATGTTTGCTGAGAATTGGCATCATGCTAAACTTTTGCAGGCGAGTCTTAGATTGGCGCAACTGGATAAGATTACAGAACGTCTTTCACACCATGTGATGGAGCATCATGAGGAAATGGGTAAGTTATTGATCTGCAGGTTGACTTTGTATTGGAACTTAATATTCAAAATATTTACTTGAATTCTATTAGAATATTATGTGAAAGAGGATCTAATATGTTGTAGAGAATCTGGTGATGCACATCAAATTTTGTCAAGTGCATTTCCCAGTTTTTAGCACACGAGCTCCAACGATTTTGAATAATGCTTTGTTGATGTTGTGCTTTGAAAATTGCTTTGAATCATCTCAAGGTCACTTTAGGCCCGAAGTAGTCTTATTGAAATTCTGTCCCTATTTGACTTAAATTCTAAAGGTTTTAATGTCATCAGCAATTTGAAATAGAGCAGGCTTTCTTTGTACAAATGGTTACATGATGTGATTTAGATGTTTCTTGTATAAAGATACTTATCTTGAAAATACTATTTTGTGTTGGTCACATCACTGGTCAAGTAGTTGTTACATGTCTTAATTTATTTTCCATCATGGTCCTTCACAAATGCTATGATAGTGTTAAAAGTTCCATGGGCTTCAGACATAAAAATCCCACTTTCTTTTCTTTTTGGATCATGGTGATGTAAATGGAGATTTTATCTAGAGCTTTTAGTCCAAAGACTTTGGTGAGATTCAATTGTTACATGGTTCCTTGATTTGGACAAATCCAAAAGTATGGTGGTAATTTTCCTGCTGAGAAAGTTTAGCAACCAATGAGAAAAAAAATTGATTGAAAATAATAGTCTTAAAATGAACTAGTTCACATTAAGGAAAATCTCAGAAGGTTTGGACGCTTCATGTCATTTCCTTGGGTCTAGTTTCTGTAGTGTGAAAATGATTGTTATCATAGTTCTAGAATTACAAATTGAAATTGAATTATTTGGCGAATGGGGATTTTGCACCTGAAATCACGTTTTAAATAATTGTTCAAAAGATTCATTGACATTACAAATGGAGAGTAATGCCAGCCTATATTTATAGTTTGTTAACTGATCATTTTGTTCCTCCTAGAAGTTAGTTAACTGTAAAATTTTTTATTAAAAACCACAACCAGAAGTCTGGAAAAGTAATTATATGTTTCTTCCATTGACATAATGAATATGAAACACTTAAAATTTGATAGCTAAAACATGCTTTTTCTTTAATTATTATTGTTTTAAAAAATGTATGATATTATTTTTTAGTGAGATTCTTGTTAATCATTTGAATTGTAAGACTGACTTGTCAATTGTAAGATCTAAGCGGTGAAATCTATTTTTGTTAAATTTACAGGAAACTCAGATCAACTGATTCTCATGTTAAGGGAATTAATGTTCAATTGTTATATTCATATATTGGAATCAGGTTTCGTGCTACCATTGGTATTAAGTTTTTCTAATTTTGGTGCTTAAACTATTCATTTGCTCTTTGCCTAAATTTCTTAAAGGATGAAGGAAAAAAAAAAACTCTGATGTTTCTAGCTCTCTTTATTTTAGTCTTAGCATTGAATTTTCTAATGATTTCGCTAATGTGTTATTATGGAACTTATTTAATTCAAATGCTATATTATGCTGTTTTTTGCTTGATTTACTGGTTGCATCTTGTTTCAGATAGTAGTCAAAATTTTGTTGTTAGAAAGTTTAGACAATCTCAATTTTGAGGGGAGTTTGATGCTTATTTTTGTCAGTGAAGGGGATGCATCTTGTTAAGGAATTGGAGCTGGATTTGAAGGTTGCAAATGTCATTTGCATGGTAAGCAAGGGTTGGAATTATTGTTCCCAAACATAGGATGTAGTTGTGATCACATGATTGGATAACATTGTGGAATAAAAAAGAGAAATTTCTGACCTTGTAAATGACATGGACATATAATCGTTAATTTGGTGTCAAGCACAAAAGATCCTAATTTATCCTTGGTTTTCATCATGTGTATTTGATTGTGTGGTGATCTGCAGAATGGACGAAGACATCTAAACTCCTCAATGCATGAGGTATCGCGGGATCTCATTGTTACTTCTAGTGCTAAGAAGAAACAAGCTCTGCTGGTATTTGCCTTTTCCAGAGACCTTTGACAATGGAAAAATTATACTATATATAATCTATATAATGACATGCTGGACTAGATGCCGAATTTAAGAATTATTTCTAGTTGTTTTCCACTGTTCTTATTCTGATATTGCCTGGCTCTTATTTAGAGGATCTTGTTTTTATGCTTAATATGAATGAATTCTTCCCAATTGATTACTGGCTTTTGGTTTGAATGCTTCTATTTATATTGCAAGAGCTTTTTCCTCTATTTTTTAGTTTAACGAGTGAGATTGATCTTGTATGCAGCTGCATGGTTGCTGGTTTAGTGTTCTATAAATAGGGAAGTTGAACTCAATGTTATTTGAGATGCTTAAGTAGGTTTTGGTTATAATGGCTTCACATGGTGCTGTAAATGGATTGGGTTAGGTTATTGATATCACAAATGAGTTTTTCTGATCTATATTAAGTTTGTTTTTTTTTTCTAAATTTTTTTCCTAAGATGAACAATGGAATGGTATTTATGTGAGTGAATAAAGTGAAAGTCCAAAGTGACTGTACATCACAGATGCACCTGGGCCCTCCCTTAAAATGATATTAGACTACCCCACTCTAGAGCCAATCCCCTAGTCCTAGCCCTTTGACAAGTTGCGGTTCACAACCCAAAATTAGGCTAGAAGGTGAGACTTCTCCCTCACTTTACTGAATTTGCCTCTCCATCAAGCACTTTGTGGCCCTTCTATCATAGAGACTATATACTGCCAAAAACACATCCTTTGATCATTCCATGCAGACTGAATGCTATTCATGTCAGAGAGATGTCTAATCGTATGTTCTCAAACCCATCTCCACTCATATCTGAAAAATGATGATGCCATCCTGGCCACACTTCCTTAAAAAAAGAGCAATGACAAAATATATTTTCAGTTGACTCCAACCTTTTGGTTACAAAGATATCCCATGGGAAGCCATTAGTAGTAAATGTAACGAAAGCCATCCACCACAAGTTTAGTCAGTCTTCCTCATGAAGGTTTCCGTGTTGGTTGTTTTTTGTTGATACCTTGATAATATTGATTGCATAAGTTGCTATCATGGAACAAAAATTCAACCTTGCCTCAAACTTCGACTTTCAAAAATTAGAATTAATTCAAAGAGTTTGAGAAATTTGAGAGAATTTATGTAAAGATTTGCCGACTTAGAGAAGTTTAAAAAATTTATTAAATGTTAAAATATGGATAATTACTATAAAAAATGACGAAAACAAATATAAATCAATATGCTTTACATATAAAAGTATAAATATAATGGTTTAACTTGCTACCTTATTAAGTATTAGAGCTTCTTGTTATCCAATTGAGAAAGTTTTGCTTATCTTCTTTGTCATACTGAATTAGTTGTGATCTTCTGTTTGATACAATGTTGTAATTTGTAGGACATGCTTCCAATTCTTGTAGAGCTTAAACATGCGGTGGACTTGCAAGTATCACTTGAAAACCATGTCGAAGAGGGAAATTATTTCAAGGTGCGTTATTGGTTATTATAATATGTCACCTTACTTAAATTGTGAAGCTGACCCATAAATTCTGTTTGTTTGCAGAGTCAGAAGTCTCTGTTCATACTGATTTTTCTTCATTAATCCTGCTAAGTTTGGATCTTTAATTTCCTGAACAGGCATTTCAAGTTTTATCAGAGTATTTGCAGTTGTTGGATAGTTTTTCTGATCTATCAGCGATACAAGAAATGAGCCGGGGTGTAGAGGTGAATTTCTTTGCATGGATAAACTATTTATTGAAATTGGGAATTTGCACTAGTTAGTGTTATCAAGATATGTGCCTTAGTGTGCCTTGAGGCGAGATGCACCTATTGTGCCTCAATACTTGACAGGCAATGCGTGTAGACTCAGGCATGCACTTATATGTACCTTGGATGTACCTCACTTTCTTCTTCTGCATTTTTTTCCACAAAAGAAGGAAATAAGAATTGTAGTATATACATTTTTGTCTCTTCTTTCAATAAATAAATAAATAAAGAATGTAAAACATTAAAAGAAACTTGTGTTTTGATTTCTTATAAACAATAAGGTATTTTTGCAAAGGTGCTATGATTGCTAGTTGTTCTCTCGCTTTTGTGCTTTTTTTTCTTCAATTAAATTTTAAATATCGAAAGCAATTACACAATATTAAGAACAATGATGAAATAGAGATATTAGTGTTATTTTGTAAAAATTTTAATGAATGATAAAATTTTTTATTGATTTTTGTCTATTTTGAAGCCTTATATAAAAAATAATGTATAATTAAGTTTTTTTTTTTTTTAAATTTTAAATTTTGATTTTTTTTTAAGAATTTTGTGCCTCACTTTGCTTAGGTATGCACTCACCTTGCACCTTATATCCAAGGCTAAAATGCCCCTCATTGCCTTAAATGTGCGTTGTGTTTTTAATAACCTTGGTGCTCTTAAGTTTTTCCATTAAAAAATTTGGTCCTCCCAATGACCTTTACATGATCTATTGCACTTTCCGTACAGTTGCTTTTAATGAGTGAGCACTTCAATACATGTTTATTGACTTAGAGAATGACAAATCTAATCTTACTTCTTCTTTTCCCATTTGTTCATGTTAAAGTTTGTCCTTGTATTTGGTTTGCTTCAACTACACATTGTTATAATTTTTGTAGGGTTGGCTTGCCCGGACACTTCAAAAGCTAGATTCACTCCTACTAGGAGTTTGTCAGGATTTCAAAGAAGAGAGTTATATAACTGTTAGTATACCATCTTTTTTCCCTTTTTATTTTCTTCATCACTTTTGGAATGTAGAATTCTTGATGGTTGATTGATTAAATGCATATCATTCAATTATCTCCCATATATGATGAGAACATTTGAGAATTCATGGTGAAACCTGTTTTTCCAAATATTCAACGTTGCTGTTCAGATATTTATTTTAACTTGTAGAAGAAATAGTTTTGATGTTGGAAAGATTAAATAATGGTTTTGTCTATCAATTTTCCTACTTTTTTGCATTGTCTCTTACTCATGTAGCGTTCGTGATCTACATTTTTCCTATTTTTTTTTTCCATTCTAAGTTAGAACCTCTCTATTTTTACCAATCCATATTCTATTTTCATCCAGAAAGGATCTCTTACCACTTTCCACACCTCTAAATGCATTTATGTTTTTACTACAAAATATAATTGTTTCAATACACACACACGCGCGCGCGTGTTCTATGTGAATGAATGAAAAATATAAAATATTTTATTGTATGATAACTTTTCTTGATTGTACTCAAGAAAAATCTTTTCATGTTGATATGGAATTATGATCATCAGTATCTTTTACTTTTGTGATCATGATAGTGACTGTTCAAAGGAAAATCATTATTGCAGTGTTTTGCAGGTTGTTGATGCCTATGCGTTAATTGGGGACGTCACTGGTCTTGCTGAAAAGATTCAAAGCATCTTCATGCAGGAAGTTCTTTCAGAAACACATGCTGTGTTGAAGAATCTAGTGCAAGAGGTGTGTGCTCATCAAGTTAATGTGTTCCAGTGATAAGTTCTACTCTTTCAGTGGTAGTGGCAGTACACAAAAATGATAAATGTCACAATGTTGGAACTTGGGTTAAAAGCTTTCTTCTTGAAGATCATGAATCAAATTTGTTCCTTTCATTGCTAGTTAACTTGCTGATGCAATCATAATTGTTCCTTCACCTTTTGTATATTTGGATTTATCATTCCAGAATTGATCTTGCCACAGTTAATATGATCAGTGCCAACAAGAAGAAACTCGCTTTATATGATTAGTTAATATGATCATTGCCAACAAGAAGAAGCTCGCTTTATATGATTAGTCTCTGCATGTATTGAGAAAGCTTTAGGTGATGGCTGTGAAAAGTACAAATTTATAAGCAATTGCTAGGTGAAAGTGGGAAACTAAGCTATTTTGGCCCCAGCAAAGGCCGCGTTGGGAGGTGTTGGGTTCACTACTTAGTGGTGGTGGCTGGTTTGAGTGGTGGTACTGTGGAATGTCATTGCTCTTGCAACCTGTGAATTCCAGCTGGGCAGTTTAGTGTTGTCAGCTTTGTTCTGTTGGGGGATGAATATTATATTAATCATGAGTATTTCCCTAGGAGCCCTTCCAGTGGGCAAATGACTGAGGCTTTAAATATTAGTGGAACCTGGATGGTCAATGTTCTGGGCCTTTAGTTTGCTTGAACATCAAAAAACAGAATAATATTGGTTATAATAATATTTATGAATATAGTGCTCAAGTGTTTTCTTTTTCACAAAAAACTTAAAAATATTTAAGGTCATCTCCTAAGTAACTTCTTTTTTTTTTAAAGGTTAATGTCTTGTGTTTATGAGGTGTAGTTTGGTTAAAAATTTTAGTGATAGTTTGTAACTTTGTATTTTAAGAGGAAACAAAGAACTGGATATATTAATCACGGAAGAAAACCTGTAAAACCATCACCAGCAGTGATAAAACTCAAAGACAAGTGATACAGGTGATCAGAAAAAGCGACAGAGAAAAATCCATGACCACCCTTACCCACAAAAGCCTAATCAAAGACCATTACCTTCAAATGAAAACACCGAAAGATCACACTCCTCTAATTCATAAACACCTTTGAAGGTATTGCTATTCCTTTCTTTGATTTTATTGTACTGATTATTTTTCCCTATGAATGTAGATCTTCTGATGCCGTCCTTTGTTTATTTACCTTTTCCTTTTAAACTATTTCTGAAAAGAATGTGTTCTCATATGATTAAATGCTTTGACAGGGCCAAGGATTACATAATACAGAAAAGAGTAGGTATGTCTGTTATTTCTTGATGCAAACTGTTATATTAAGATTATTCTTATGTTTCCTCTATATTCGATACTTAAATGATGGATGCTGGATAATTGTGTATATCTTGTAAATTTAGAGAAATGAATGGAAGAATTCCACACAATTGTTTTTGTTTTTCCTAGATGATTTTGTGTGTGTATTGGTTGAAAGTAGTCTACATGGCTTAAATCTGGACAAAATCAAAGTTTTTTTGATAGAAAGCAAACATGATATGATATTAATATATACGATTCATTTCAACTAAACTAAGCCTTTTTACTGTTGCACGAATTGACAGCTACATGAATCTGCTTTCTCCAATTGGCCTTATCAAGTAGTTCGATAATCATTGATATTAAAATTACAAGTACTTGTAATTTTCCATGTATTATTTTTGTGCATGTTAATTTAGGTCTTCCTTTACTTTTGATGTTGCCATGGATTGTTAATAGGTTCATTCTTCCTAATCACAACATCTAAAGGTCTTCTTTTGATGTGCCTAAACAACCTTAAATGGTGCTCTCTCTATACTGTTATATATATATTTAGTATTAACTTAAAATGTGTTAAAAGAGTGGCATTTAAGGAGACAAAACATTCTTTTCATGAAATTCCAAACATGTCACGATTGAACTCTACTCAGATCCATACTCAACCTATAGCCCCTAAATTATTACCACATGCCCATAAAGATGCTTTATGTTTTGTATACTCCCTAAAGATTACGACATGCCCTTAAAAACTCTCGCATTCCTTTAATCCAAATACATTGCAAATGTCACCACTCTATATTGCAGACTGACCATGATTCTCTAGCTAAAAAAGAAAATAAACTGTCCTCGTTTGGCTAGCTATTTCAAAGTCCCACTATCACTATTTTATTTTTTGAAATCTATGCAAACTATTTGAATCATGAGAACTCATTTTGGAAGTTGACTTGGACACTCTAAAAACCAAAATTGATGTAGGAGTATCTCGCATTCAAGGAAAAAAGGCATAAGATATATTTATATGTTAATGGAAACGGTAGCTTTATTGACAGGAATGAAAAGAAATACAATCCGGAGAAAACTACTGTACAATCCAAAACAGAACATCATGGATAAAAACCATACATAACCCCTTAACGCCCACCCCATCTTTGTTACACAACACTCCTCCACCCTCATAACCACTTCCACATAGAATACCCTAATGACAGAGAACAACTACTAATCCAAAAAAATGCTAAAGATTGAGATTATTCCCAAAACGAACTTGGTAGACAAAACTTATCCTTAAAAATCTGCGCATTCCTTTCCTTCCACAATCACCAAATCACCGCCAAGCTTGCCACTATTCAAGGACCTCTCCACTTTGATCCAATGACCTCCCAAAAGGGAGAAATGCTAAATTGGACTACCTGTTCGTTGACCTATGGGAATATGGAAAAGTGTCTCCGCCACCGAGCCTACACATAGCTAGAGTGAGGACATCTCAAGAACAAGTGATCAATTGAATCACTGTTTTGTTTACAAAGAGGACAACACGAAGGGGACAAATAATGATGCGAAAATCGTTTTTGAATCATCTTCCTTGTATTAACTTTCTCGAGGACTATTTTCCAAGCGAAGAACTTAGCTTTAGAAGGGGTGGGAGCCTTCCAAGGCTCCAATGATAATGGAGATGGGAGAATCGTCGAAACATCAGACAGTTAAGAGAAGAAGGATTTAGTAGAGAATTCCTTGGCCGACTCTTTGAACTACACTATGTGATCCTTTTTGTCCTACAACATATAATCCCTCAATAATGCTAGAAGAACTTCTTCTTCCTCAACACACGCGGTTTGCGTAATGCCCTCAGATGGAGGTTCCATTGGATCTGATCTAGCGCTATAATCTGCTCACTAGAATAGGATACAGAACAATGATGACCTCTTGATTGATTATACGATCTTGGAAACATACCGACAAATGCCTCATTTCTTCACCAGACATCCTCCCAAACTAACAGAAGATGAGAGCTTTGGTTTCTGCTTATTGAGATTGGTACATGCAAAAGATACATTTTCGGAATCGCATCTTCTCTACCTAACCGCAATCTAGTAAGAGGAGCATAATAGTGGTACAAGGAGTGAATGAACTTCCAAGGGCTTATGTGGGTAGCAGTCCTCTTGAACCCCGCATCCCAATCATTGAGGTTGAGACCATGCCTGCTTTTAAACACTCTAGCCCAAAGCTGATTTTGCTTTTGAGGGAATCTCCAAAGCCATTTTCTCACCAAAGCTTTGTTTCTATTTATTAAATTTTCAATCCCTAGGCCTCCTTATTCTTTCCTTAGTTGCACCTGGTTCCAGACCACTAGATGAAGACCCTTACCTTTGTCCAGCCCCTTCCATAAAAAACTCCTCATCAGACGTTTAATCTTTGAGGCTTCACTCTTCGGGATTTTAAACGAATGAAATTTCTCTTCAACTTCATTTTCTTTTTATTTTCTAGTCAAGTTTCCTTATCTAAGAGAAATATATTTTTGGCAGAGTATTTTTTTTTTTAAAGTTTATTTAAAAAAGAGAGTTCGCAGTGGTTTCTGAAATTCATTTTTATTATTCAAGGTACATGAGAAAGTTTCTGTTACAGTGTCCCAAAAAATTTTAAGAGATTTAGTTTAGTAGTTTCTATAATGTGATAAATAGTTCAGAAAACTTTTTGTTTTTCAAAAGAAGCAAAAGAATGGTATATATTTTTATAAAATAACTCATGAGTTCTCCAAAATCTACTCCTAAGGTGGTATAAAGTTACCCAAAATTCCTGAGGGCATGGCCATTTGATAATTTGCTATTCACAATGCAAAAGAGGCTAAAAGGTGCAATTCCTCCCCCACTCTTTACAGCCAAGTGTGCTTTCTCATCAAACACTTGTTTATTCCTTTCTTTTCTATAGTGACCGCATGATTGGAAATCACAATTTTCTGATGGTAACTCCACTCAGAGTGGATTCTGTTCATGAAAATTCTCATTCTCGAGCCCTTCTGTGGTCATAATGGAAGATGATGAAACCATTGACTCTACACCTGTTTAGAAAATAAGAAATGCCAAAATATATCTTCAAGTGACTCCACGTGTTGCTTAGGGAGACAGTACCACTATGTTGATGGGTGTATGTGTGAAGATCTTTCTTGCGACATACGCCTTGTGTTTATTTTCCCTAGGGGAACCACCCATACCAAAAATTTAATCTTTGACAGCACTTGAGGTTTCTGAAGGAGATGGCGGTGTAGAAATGGAGGGAGATTAGGGTCATTAAGTATAACCACATGAAACGATTTGGTGGTAATGCACTTGATGGATCCCAAGGCCAAGGAATCGTGCCAATATCCTTAGCAAGCTTCAAAACTTTGCCTGTACCCTGCACTTCATCCTTTAAAAATTGGAAATAATTTGGGAAAGTTTTATAAGTCTTGGAGGAATTCAGTAAAAATATGTTAAATTAAAGAAGTTTAAAAATTTCTATATATATGTTTAAAATATGCATAATTACCATTAAGACTAATATAAATAGATAACGACTAATATAAATAGATACTTTTGAACAATATATAATGTCAATTTCCTCTGCGCTCTTAAATTAGTATATCATTGGAATTTTAGGAGTAATTGAGCGTTTCATCTATGATTAGTGTGGCATAATATATAATGGCAATTTCTTTTGCTGCATGCTGACAGTTATTTTTGGGTTTGCTCATAAGAACAATATTTCTTGTTCTAATTAATGCCTTCTATGGTGCATGATCATACTTTATACTCGTTTCCCATATTTTCTGGTCAAATATGCTTCCCTTGTGAAAAATTCAAATTTTTATTTTGCCTGATAGGTCTTAAATCTTTCTCTTGTTCTCTATGAATGTATGTATTATTAAAGATGCTCAAAACTACATACCTACATTTCGTCTGATTTATTCACACCTTCCTTCCAGGCTTACGTACAGTGATCTTTGCCTTCAGATACCAGAATCCAAGTTTCGGCTGTGTTTGTTAAGAACACTAGGCTTTCTTTTTAAGTTGATGTGTTCTTATTATGCAATTATGAGCTTTCACCCTGAAGCAAAGGTTGGCGGCTAACATTCTTTTTTCCTGTTGCTCATTTGTGTCATTCTTTGTTCTTCAAGTTACATTTGTTTCCTCTCTTTTTTGTTTCTTTACCCAATAAAAAAAAAACAAATAAAAAAGCTTTCAATCTTCTATATTTCAAGACAATTGTCATTTTGTTGAAAGGAAATACACGTATGAAAGATTCCTTCCATCCATATCTCATGTGATGAGTTTTCTCCTTGTGTAAAAAGGTTGAACACTTTCCAGTTGCTCATTTGTGTCATTTTGTTCTTCAAATTATGTTCTACTTAAGCTCATTTATGAGATTTATGATTTTTTTATTCGTATACATTACCTTTTTGTTAGCCACTATTATTTGAGGTTCCTCTTGTGTTTCAAGCCACACACCACCCAATGTGTACATGCTGTAATGTGCTTTAACATACCTGCTGCTTTCATTCAATTTTTCTAGATATGTGTCTTTACACCTTGGTGCCTACTTCTTTCTTCACTAAGATGCAATCCACTTTGTAACTCATCCAACACTTAATTGTTTTGAAAGGAAACATAAGATATATTATATTAATAATGGGATGAGGAGTCCAAGCAGAAGTTACAAACTGTTACATCATATATTGCAATATGCTAGCCCATTTTTGCATTCAATTCCCAAAAGAGGATCCTTTGCCCAACTTACAAGAAGAGGCCCACAAAGAAAAAATATAGACAAACTTATTTATAATCCGACTTACTTCAACCTTGACATTCTTTCTAACTTCAAAATGGATCAAACTCCAAAATTTCTTCAACTGTGGCAGAACAAACTGAGGGCAACACATGGCTCACTGTCTGAAGCCATAGTCAACACTAGGAGAGCATCTGCCAAAAAGACCAAACTGCCTTCAACACCTCACATTTTCAGAATAGGTGATGCACATCTTCATCAGTGTTCCTACAGAGACAACACCAAAAAGGAGAAAGATAGCAGTTAAGAAACTTCTTTTGGATTTGTAAAGCACAATTTAGGCGTCTTAACAACTTCCAAAATGACCTTTATTAGGAGCAACCTCCCTCCTTGGGACAAGTAGCTATCGTTCCATCCTTCAATTATGCTTTTAACAGTTTGAACAACTGGGTTCCAAAAGGATTCTTTCCACGGTTCCCTCCTCGAGGAGGGTTAAGTAATTTATTGGCCAATCACTCTTGGGGATCCCCATAACACAGGCTGCTTGCTGCATTTTCTCTTATGGGATATTGATTTCCACCATTTTACTTTCCTAAAATCGATATTTAGGTCGGACATGAAGGAGAAACTATTAAGCACATTAATAAACATCTTCTTACTTTTATCTTCATTTTGAGGAAGAATAGGCAGTCATCAGTATATAGGGGTTAAGTACTTAAGTGAAGTTTCTTATTTCCTACCTCCAGACCTTGGAGCCTGTGGGAAATAGCTTTCTGGATGATGCCATGAAGTGAGTTTGCCACTAAAATACAGATGAAGGGGGCCAAAGGGTCACCTTGCCTAAGTCCTATAGAAACTTCTATTTTACATCATTACCCATAGCCTCCTATTGATGATGATGGAATAATTTACTAAGGAAAGGCATCCTTGGATCCATTTGTACCATTTATTTCCAAAGCCTTTCTTATTTATAACATGGAGCAAAAATTCCTATCTTATTGAGTCATAGGCTGTAGAGAAATCAACTTTTATGATTAAAGCCTCTTGGTTACCAATTCAACAATCCTCCATTGCCTCATTGGCTATCAAGATAGCATTGAAGATATGCCTATTCTTGACAAACTCCATTTGATTTTTAGTAACTGTGTGATTGATTATCTCCTTCAATCTCCTCATGAGGACCTTGGAAATAATTTTGTGAAGACTGGAAATGAGATTGATTGGGCGGAAATCTTCTACTTTGACCGAGTGACTCTTTCCAAGAATGAGCTGAATGGAGGTTTCATTCATGCATTTGTTGATGATCCCATGATCGTGGAAATCTTGCATGACTTTCATTCTATCTTCCTTTATCAAAGCACAATTCTTTTTGTAAAAGAGCATGGTACAGCCATCCAAGCCCAAGGTCTTTTCCCTTCACTACTGAATATAGCCTCTTTAACCTCCTCTTTATGGAAGGGTATTTCCAACCACCTTTGATTTTCGATGGAAATGAGTCTCCAATTAATACCATTAATGCCCTCGTAGGCCTATTCACATCCATGTACAGCTGAGAGAAATAGTAAGTTATATATACTTTTGAATACCCCCCATGGAATCTATCACCAAATCTTCTTTTGTTTCCAGCTTGGAAATATACGACTTCGCCCTTTAAATGAAAACGATCTTGTTTAAGAACTTTGTATTAGTATCGTCTTCTTTTGCCCATTTAATTCTTGCCTTTTGTCTAGCCTCTCTTTCCAATATTTTATCAATGGGAATAATATCTTGTAGCACTTTCACCCTTTCCTCCATTTCTTGAAGCAATACTTATTATGAGGAAGTGATGCTATAGGGGAGAGTTTGAGAGAATGAGAGATGCCAGAAAGATCAAAACTATATTCATTAGCCCTATCTCAATTGTGAGCTTGTCCACCTATTTATAGTAAAATGTGTAACTGAAGTAAGAAAACTTGACCGATTTCTTAACCGAGCTTACTAAACTTCTAAATATTAAAATAAATGAACAACTTGAGTATGGAAAGACAATAAAATCTTTTTGTATGATTTATTGGTAACTATAAAATAATTAAATGAAGAATGAAAATAAAATCCCGATTAATTTCTGTAATAGTGGCTCACGTAAAATTAAGGAAATGAAATTATGTGTGCCGCATCAATTTATCAATGTGCTTTCAACTTTACTAGCATGTTGAAATAAAATTCCTCCATACTCATTTTAAAGTTATACCCTTTCCATAATATAATTCTTCATTCTCAATCTGGAATTACTATCAGTTTTTGATGGCTATGAAATGAGAACTTGTGTTATCATTCTTTTAGACCATTATGTTCAGGTATCTTGGCTGCTTTATAGTTGATATTGACTTATCATCTGTGGAACAGTTTGTTCAGTTTTGGCAATGTTTTGGTACCATTTGTCTACTGCTTAGATACATGCATCATAGTTGTTAATATTGTGATTCATACCAGTAAATTGTATCATTTATTATAGTGATGAGGAACCTAATTTTGATTAGGTCCATGAATGGCTTTGAGAATATCACTAAACAAGGATTTGAGACAATTTGATGGACCTTTAATTAACCTCTGTTCTTGTTAGTTTTATCTCACTTGTATACTCATCTTTTTCATATTTTTCTGCCTCATGCAGCTTTATAACCTTGTTTATTCTGGAGTCATATTTTCTGAGGTGCTTCTGTCAAATTTTATTTATTGGCATGTAACCATTTAAATCTCTGTTTCAGGACCCAGAATGTCAGACTTCAAATGCAAAACAGAACCAAAGTGACATGTCCCAATGTTCAGAAGGTGTTCTACAACTTGACTCAGCTCCAGGAGCAACAAGCAACTCTGGAGCAGAAAATGGTTTTCTATCTGAAGGTGTTGGCAGCACATCAGATTCTCCCTTGCCGAAGGAAGTTGCAGTGAGCACTTCTGCAAGTGATTTTCATGGAACCTCAGTTTCTGCTGCTTCTTCAGATGCTCATAAATTAGTTTTTGAGGCAAGAGACAATTCTAGTGCAACTTCCAGCAGTGGATCATCTTGGGATCAGCTGCGGAAGGATGCTATGACTTTTGTTTCACAAACTCTTCGAAGAGGGCGGAAGAACCTTTGGCAACTTACGACAAGCCGTATATCTGTTTTACTTTCCTGTTCTGCTGTTTGCTCAACCAGTGTGCACCAATTTTTGAAAAACCATGATGACCTTAATCTATTTATCTTGGCTGGAGAAACATTCTGTGGAATAGAAGCTGTTGAGTTCAGACAGAGATTAAAAACAGTTTGTGAAAATTATTTCTCAGCTTTTCATCGGCAGAATTTATATGTGAGTCATCTTATTTACTTGCTAACTGCCAACCTTTTAAAGAAAAAAATTGTGAATTTGATTGTCTTCATCTGTTTAAATTTGGATTTTATCCACTAAAATTGTGTACTTATTTATATATTTACATCATTTTTTTTCACTAGCATTCCTTTTTCTTCATCAAATTTCCTATTTTGTTGTTCAGGTTATTTTGATATGATTAGTGTCTAAGATTTCCCCAATTGTTAAATGAATCTACATATGTCTTCCAATGGAGAATTTCTGTGCAGGGAGTCATTGCATTAACTTTGTAGTTAAATGCAACTTTCAAGGTAGTAGCAAATTTGCAAACAAGTATTATAAGAATTTGAAATTAGCTTAGTTGGTGTGATAGAGCCACTCTATTGGAACTTGCAAAGCATTAACCCTTCTAATTTGATGTAGAATCACAAAACTTGTAAAAGTCAATTAGTTGATATGTACCTGGATCCGTCATCATCCCCTCCCCAATAACAAAAATAAACCTTAAACAATAAACAAATTTTGAGTTCATACCATGTGATCCATATGAAAGGGCGGTTTTGTTAATGCACTTCTATTGAGAACAAAAAAGAAAACTGAGAAAAGTGACAATTCTTTTTCAATCCATCGTCTATGCTCTACCAGATAACAAGAACAAAAGATCTTGATAAGAAATACAAGAAATTATGCACATAAAAAATGAAGATCGTGAAGAATAATGTTGATTTCTTCTTCTTCTTCTTCTTTTGAGAGAAATGATGGATTCAGTGCATCAGGCTCTTGCCATTGTAGTATGCAATATCTTATGCAGCCTTAGTTTCACATGGAAAGATTGTTTCCAGATTTGAACTCATGATGGGTCATAGTAGAATAACATCAACCATTGCACCTAAGCTGCACCTTGAGTGACTGCAAATGTTCATGGGATAGAGCCTGGGAAAACTAACACAACAAGACACATTAGATGCACATCCTTTAGTTCCCCAAAAGAGGTGCGCATATACTTATATATTTTGTCAAAAACAAAAAAAAAAAAGGAAAAAAAGAGTTCTTGAGTTATACTTATGAAAGGGCAATATAGGTGTTATAGTGACCAGCAATGATGCCTAATAACCATGTTTCATGGTTTGATGAATACGTCTTTCTATAATTCAGTGTAGGAGATAGAATCATACCTGTTTATGACAGGTAATGATAAATTTATATGAATTACCAACTTGGTCTGAAATGATTTACTAAGGTTGAGGCCACTGATATGCATGCATTCATACACATGAAACACTTCTTTTGAGTGAGTGCTTGAGGTTTTGAGTGTATGTCTACATATTACCGTTTGTCAGTCTGCTATATATGATATTAAAGTTCGAACATCCATAAAGAAAAATATGGAATCCTTCGCCTAAAATCAGGTCTATGGTGGGCTATGCTGGCAATTGTCAAACTCTGAACTTCTGTGTCAAGCAGATAAGTGCAGGCAGAACTAGAGGCCCAAATCTTCAAGGATTTGGTGAAGTTCATGTCCTCCCTAACATGACCTCCCCACCACACCACCTCCCTCTCCTTCCAAATGTATGTAGATCATTGTACATTTATTTTAGAAAGAAGACAAGCTTGTGCAAGACCAAAGTAAGAACAAAGTGAGCTGTTGCAATGTCATAATTTGCACCTGTATGTATATCTATGATCAGTATGCTAGAATAGCAGCAATGAAATAGATCCATCACTTTTGCAGTGGTCAAATGAATCCATTGTTGATGCAAAATCAACAGATCAAACTATTTTCAATAATTTGAGAAAAGTAATTTTCAAGTTTAGAATGCTTTTAACAGTTCAGAAATGATTTGCAAGTCTTTCATGTGGGCTGTTTCAGTCATCATTATTTATACATTTATTTATTTATCAATTTCAATCTCCTTGTGTGCTAGGGTTATTCAAAAACATGGCTAATGAAGTTGTTTTGTTCAGGCACTAAAGATGGTCCTGGAAAAGGAGACTTGGCTGAAAATTTCATCAGACACCATACAAGTAGTTAGTTTTGCTGGCCTTGTTGGTGATGGAGCAGCCATGATTCCATCAGATGTCAATTCTGCCAAGATTCGAGTGCCTCATTCCAGGAAACCATCTGATCCCATTGAGAGTGAGAGTCAGAAAAATGGCTTTGCTCGATGGATCAAAAGTGGAAACCCATTCCTGATAAAGCTGGCTAGTGGCTCCAAAGAACTGAATTCTCCCTTGTCATATGAGGCAACAGTCTCTGGTATTACTGACTTCTTACACAGTGATAAGTTTTCTCCAAGAAACAGCAATGCGAATAATATAAATGGAAATACCTCAATTTCTGAAGATGAAAATGAAGATCTGTTTGCTGACTTTATTGATGAGGACAGTCAGCTTCCTAGTCGTATCTCAAAACCCAAACATTCTAGAAGTTATTCATCGCATTGTAGTGAAGAAGATATCACAGCACAGACAGGATCCTCGCTATGTGTTCTAAGGTTGAAAATTACTTAAAATCCATTATTTTGAAACCTTTAATCGGTAAGACGTGTCTTTATGTCGTTTGACGCCCAATAATAAGGTTATACTCTTTTTAGGTTGATGGACAAATATGCAAGGCTCATGCAAAAGCTTGAAATAATTAACATTGAGTTTTTCAAGGTATGCTACAATATTACCTTTTCTCCTTTGTTGCTGATATTCTAGTGAAACACTCTCCGCGATACATTTTTTATGCTATTTTTTTTAAATGTTTCTGACGTGGTGCTTATTCATAACCCTTGACAGGGAATCTGCCAGTTATTTGAAGTTTTCTTCCGTTTTATTTATGAAACATTTGGTCAGAGAGATCTTAGTGGAAAAGTGCTTACCGATTCTCTACCTCGTGAGTGCTTCTATTCGGAGGAACTTTTTGGATTATTTCCAACATTAGGGCTTCTTGTTAAACTGATGAGCCATTTTTAACATTGTCTGATCTTGTTAATTCATTCTTTGTGCAGATCGATTAAAAACAGCACTAGCTAGAATAACACATGATTGTGATCAATGGATAAAACCCCAGTCAGTACCATTTTCTTCCTCTTCATCCACCCAAGAGGTGACACCAACCAGCCCTCCTAGTGCAATTTATGGGCACCAACTGAACGCTTCATTTGGACTAAAGGTATCCATGTTCATCATATTATATTATCTGAAAAAATTTTTTTTCCCTGGGGCCTAATAGAATTTTCTATCTGGTTGAAGTATCTGCATTAGGTCTTTGTTGCAGGGCTTAATATTTAATTTTATAATATATTATCTGAACAATCTTTTTCTTCCTTGGGAGACTAAAAGAATTTGCTATCTAAGTATCTGCATAAGGTTCTTTGTTGCAGGGCTTAATAATTAATTTTCCATGCAATCAAGTGTGGGCATTTGAGATATCACTGACTAATCTTCATCTGATAAAATCACATTTGCCGCATTGCATATGCAACCAAGAGCAAGCCATGCACACGTGGTTGCAGAATCACAGCTATGCCATTCTTTATGAAGAATATAAGTGATGAATAAGGGCTGAAAAAAAATTGTTACAGGATGAAATGATAATAGATAAAATCCACGACATGGATCAAAATCTCTGCTTGAATTAATGAGTCTTAAATCATAAATTGATTCAAAGAGAATCAATTTGTACGGAATCTATAGAAAATCCTCCAAAAATAGTTGAACCTTACTACTGGAATTTGAATCTTATTACTTAGGCAATTTATAAGATCTATAATGTGAACCTCATAGATTTTAAGGTCGTGCGATACTTCAACTTGAGCACTCTGTTGTGGTATGCCAATTTAAGAAATATGTAAGTACTATATGATTTACCTCATGGTTTTTAACCATATAAAAAATCTGAATATGGACTAATTTTTCCAAGTATGGGTTCTCCAACAAAAGATCAGTATAACAATGTCTCCAAAAGATCATATCCTAGAGAAAGATGATATAATTGTGTAAGAAATAAACTACCATGAATGTTTTTTTTTTTTTTTTAGTTTAATAAGAAATTTGTACAATTAAGTTATGCATTTAAAATTGGTACGTTTTTGTCTTCTAAAAAAAATTTTACTTCTTCTCTTCTCAATTGTAAGGATAAATTCTTTAGTCAAGGGATTGTGTGTAATCCAGTATTAGTTTATTTTAAATTTTCAGTTAGAAATTAATGAGTAGTTAACAAAACTATCCGATGAATCTCATATGTCGTATTTTGTTTTGGTTATGTATGTGATTATAAATGATTCAGGCAATGCCCAAGAATTGTTACACATTAATTCTAATCTTGATTTAAAACACCAAATTTATAAATGATTCAATTGTGATTCACAATTTGGCAACTATGATCCATGCAGATCTGAAGGAATCATAGGTGAGCCAACATGGAGTTGTTGCAGTTGGTAAAGAGATGGCTTTGAAACCCAAAGGTTCTAAGTTAAAATCTTACCACTATCTCACCCAAGGAATGAAAATTTGATTTTGACTCAAACTTCGACATGGGAAAATTATAATTAATTCAAAGAATTCGAGAAATTTAATAGAATTTTTGTAAATATTTGTTAACTTAGAAAGTTCAAAAAAAATTATGTAAATACTAGAATATGATTAATTTCTATTAAAAATGATGAAAACGACCATAAATAAATACATTTTACATAGAGAAGTATATATATAATAGTTTCGAATATGTATTTGAACATTAGCAATGTTTAATACACATCATACATGTTAACTGAAAATTATCATAAAAATAAGAAAGAAAAAGAAACTTATCGTCAAACTCTAATAGTTATGCAAAACATAAATCCTAGCTCAATTGGTCGTTGGCTTGTCAATCACTTCAAGTGCAAGTATATTCAATCTTCTCTATCAATTACAACAAACGTCTCTTGTTTCTCGTTCTTCTCTCAATGCTTCTCCTCTTAGGCTCTAAGTTTATTTTTCAATTCTCTTTCTTCTCTCTACTATCTTTCCTTCTGGCTATTTCTTGTTCTTCTTTCTCTTAGATAACCACTCGCCAATTACATATATCTTGCCTTTAATCTTCTTTGTTTATAGAGAAACATTTTTTTAGAACCACTAGGATTATATGGAAGAATCTTTGGGCATCATATAGATTATTTCATAGCCTTTTTTTACAACTTGTATGCATTTTTTTTATAAAAATTTTCAAAACTTTGATTTTATGTGAATTTTGCAAATTTTTTTTGAAGATTTTCATGAAATTTTGTAATTTATAATATAAGTGAACTTTGTTTCGATTATCCAAATTACCTATTTAATTTGACTAATTTTGTCGAAATTTGATGGAGTCAGCTATACAACTAACACTGACCTTGTATCTTATCAAAAAATATAAAATAAAACAAGAATGATAGATGTGAGGTGTGTCAGTGTCGTTCTTGATTATGTAATTTATCAGATGAGTTCACATTTAAGCTCAACTTTGTGGAGTTTGATCATAATTAATTAAGTTGAAATTTGTGATGCAAAATAAATTGAAAGATATAATATTTAGAAAGTTTCATTATAAGAAAATTCACAAACAAAATGATTGATGGCATTTGAACTCCACATAGCATACAACGTGTATATTCCATAGAGTCACTACTAATTCGTTATATATATACCAGTCACAACCTTGGCCAACATCAATAGTATCATTTCAATGTTGTCCTTTTTCACCCAAAAACTTCATCTTCTTCTTTTGTAACTTTGCCATGTGTTCACATATATCTATCAATGGATATATCTAATTTTCTTGTGTCTCATCTTTTTTAAATGGATAAATCTAATTTTCTTCTATATGACTATTGACTAGTACATACACTAGGCTTATTGCTCTTGAACTTGAACCATCTTTAGATATTGATCCCCAAGTTTTCATTTCTCCTTGGATCCATGGCATGTCCTTCATGGAATGTTGGATGTTGTGATAATACTGGATGTGGATAAATTCATTAGGATTCTTCTGCTGAATCGACCCATTTGGTTTGTCATTTAGGCATAATTCTCCATGTCCGAATATGAAAAGTTATTAAAGATAAGCATTTGGTTTATCAAATTTAATGGAAAATTTTATGCAAAGTAGGTGGTGTCCTGAAATATTTTGTTTTCTGGGTTGCATACTTGCATACCAAGATCTCAATCAATCACTGACTTTTTACATCCTTCCTCTTTCTTTATTTCTTTCTTTTCCTTTTTGGTTAAAAGCAGTGATCACCAGGACAAAAGAATGTTTCCTAATGTGACTGGTGAAATGTGGGTTTTTGAAGGTCATGCTGGAAATATATTCCCGAGGTGTTGCTGTGTCAGTTCTGCTGCTGCTTCTTGTTTCTTCAGATTAACAAAAACTTGTATGAATTAGCCTGCTGCCTCATAGTCTGGCCACTCACCCCCTTCATATGGGCCATAGATGTCAACTTCTTATGTGGGAAATTTCTAAAATTTTTGTTGATATAACTCAAGACAACAATATGTGTAGATGAACATCTGAGTTGAATAAATGATCTTTTGGCATATGAAGCTAGTCAGTGAATATAATTTTATTTGTTCCAAAACTTTATGAGAAATTATACAGTAATACACCATCATATCCCTTCAAGAAGCCCCAAATCCACCTCTTGATCACACAAACATCCGAGGATTTAGGGGTGGTTGTTCTCATAGCTAGAAGAACTATTGTAGAGAATTGGATCTATCCAAGCCAAGTTAAATAACTCTCAAGACTTCGTTGCTACCGATCGTGCTCTGACGAAGTTGCATCGAAGGACCAAGGATTGGGGTCAATGATCGCTGGAAATGGAAGTTGAGTTACTCTCTGGTATCAACTACCGATTATCGAACCATCCAAACAAGGGGAATGCCTGAATGAATTAGATCCGATCCTGACTATACGTACTGAGATTGAGGGTAGACCAATTCGTTATGTATAGATGATGAGATTCTATTGATACAAAGCCAATTCCAATAGGCTTATTGAACGTTTCTGTTGGTGTGCGCAACGACTGGGAAGCCGATCATAGAAGCTCAGCCTATAGCTACACCGGCCATAAAGAAAATTCGAGATTGGGCTTTCTCAAAGATTGGATGGAATGGCCTTGCCCAATAAAGGAAGGGTTTTGAAGTTGCCACTCAGCTGCATCTTACAAATCCTCTTAGAGGCTTCTAAGTTGATGTTTATCGTGCCATACGTGAGAGGGTTGCCGGAATACACTATCGCTTTCAGAATAGGCTGTCCGCCTACCTCTCCTTGAGAAGTTCATGGCAGGAGGGCCAGTATTCGATTCAAAGCATTAGCTTGATATGAACTACTTGGTCGGTTACCATTGATGCTCTGTTGATTCAGTATGCACATTATGTATTGCAAAAGCATTTACTTTCTGTCGGGATACAAACATTTTTTCAACTGTCTTATCTGAACTTTTCCTCAATTAAGAACTTAAATTGTGTTATATTCTTATAATTGCTATTTTTAGTATTACCCTGGTAATTTGTCCTAGATGGGGATTGCAATTGTGGATATTGGACTGAAATAATATACTGGTGAGTCAGGTTTAAGAATTTTGGGTTTCTTTCTTTCTTTATTTTTCCTTGGGAATTCACAGATGGTACTAGTACCAATGTGATAGTAGTGTCTATTGTTTTACGGTTTCGTAATTTTTTGACATGCATTGGTAATTATCTCAACAGTGCACTTATTTGGAGTCACTAACGTGTTGTTGGTACATGTTCAACTTTTTTTTTAATAGTGAATTTCCCAAAAGATCTGCTTTCCTGCAGATCTTTGTTTTTCAACAGAGAGAGAGAGAGAGGGAGGGAATTTAAATGTGATGCTTAGCAATGTAAATATGGGAGGGAGGGAGGGAGGGAGGGAGGGAGGGAGGCAATTTAAATGTGATGCTTAGCAATGTAAATATGGTGTCATTGATTTTTTTTTTAAACTATTATTATTTTTTGTCACAGGAAGGAGGGAGGGAGGGAGGGAGGCAATTTAAATGTGATGCTTAGCAATGTAAATATGGTGTCATTGATTTTTTTTTTAAACTATTATTATTTTTTGTCACAGGAAAGATGTGCTGGCGCAGAGACTATTTCTCTGGTAGCTAAAATATTGTACAGATCTAAATCTCATATTCAGTCAATGCTTTTGCAGAATAGCGTTGCCATAGTTGAAGATTTCTATACAAATTTGGTAAGTTCTTTTACATGCAGTAAAAAATTGGAAGTATAACTGCGCATTCGTTTAACTTTCACATTCATAGATTTGTCTTCGCATACTAATTACAACTCTGTTCCACACTATTTCTGAAATTTCCATTAATTTTTTTGGTTGAATTTTCTTTAAAAAATTTTATTTTCTTTTCCAGGTGGATATTGTGCCAGATTTAACTGAGCACATTCACAGGACAAGTGCAAAACTGCTCCTCCATATTGATGGGTATATTCCTGATTCCATCTATGTGGCTTTTGGTTGTTCAATATAAAAAAATAAATAAATGATGGTGAATAAGGAATAAGATCAAGCAACATCATTGTTCTCCAAGTATTGTTCCGTTGCAATGTCATGTTTCATGTATTCTAAACTAATTGATTATTATTTATGTACTTAAACCTGCCAATGGAAATTGCTAGTTGATGATATTAAGTTTTACTTTTTTATGTTGGGAAGATTATGCTACTTAAACCTCTTAAGAATACGAAGCCAGATTTTGTTGGGTGCTATGTGATCCATACTCATCCTATTTATACTGATATCCATGGAGAGGATTGAGATGGGCCTAGTTATGCTTGGTCAGCCCCTCTTATTCACAGACACAGTAACTGATGACTGTTGCATCTGTTTAAGGATTTGTATGATCTCAAGACAAAGAAACCATGTAAGTAAACAAAGTATTTGGTAGAAATTTTCTTACAAGGAATGAAAATTTGACTTTGTCCTAAACTTCAATCTTCGAAAATCAAAATTAATTTAAAGAGAAATTCGAGAGGATTTTTGTAAAAATTCGCTGATATAGAGAAGTTTAATCCATGTAAATGCTAAAATATGCGTAATTAATATGTTTTACATATAAAAATATAAATATAATAGTTTCAAACATATACTTTAACATTAACAATTTCTACTGCCCATTGTACAGGTTAAGAATTTTTTTATTATTTTCTTGTTTATTCCACGAGTTTCTCTGAAATATGTCAAAATCTTTGAACTGTTTACCAAACTTTTGTAAATTTTCTTTTGCAATCAGACTTTGGTTTTGCCAAATTTCGACGAATTTTCTTTCCTTGTTGCCTTATATTGATCCATTAAAGAAATCACGGGTCTACAGGTTTGTCTTAAATCAGGAATAATAGGACTAATAAAGCTGATAGAGACAGTAGATCAAGGAACATGAATGTGAATGCTAAGAGATGGAAATGTGGTAATAAATAGAAATTAGAGATGGTTATATTTGAGAAACGGTTCAAGTAACCACAATTGGAGAGTAAATGAGAGGAATGATGGAGTTAGGTTGGTGGACTCCACCGATGAAGATCCTTGTTGAGGCTATAGTGGTCTAGCTCAAAATTATTCAAGTAGATGCTTTCTAGGTATTGCTAATATGTTTGGAAAGCCAATAACATTATAACCAATTCAAGAGGGCACAAGTATAGTTATGATTTTTAGGACTAAAGAATGGTTCCTACTGCGTAGGAAGGAAACGGACTGCTAGTACTATTGATTTATTGGTAGACTAGGATAATAAAAGGCCTTGTTACTGATACTTCATTTAAATCTTTTTTGGAGATGATGAGTGTGATATTGATGCAATAGGATTGTACCTAGTATTTCAAGTAAGGTACTGGTAGTTTGGATTTAAATATGGTGATCAAAACTATATTTGAATGGTTGAGACCTTTGGTAGGTGTTAACTTGGATGGTTTCATGGTGTTGAATACTCAATATTGGAGCTCCTGTGTTGGTGATTCCTAGGAGGTTGAAGCCTTCTTAAGCTCCACTTAATATACTTGAAAACAAGTAACAAAGACATCCTTTTGTGTAAGGAGCTATATGAGTTTTCTTATAATAGAACTTTTGCCACTGCCACACCATAGCCCCTAGGGGATGAATGAGTTAATGAGGTAGGAACAGGCTTGATACTTTCCCCTAGAGTATGGTCTGGTTCATACAATTAATTACAAACCTTGCATCTTCTCAAAATAAATAAAGAAATAACATTTGGCTATAGTTTTAAGGAGTTGCCTTCCTCTGGAGCTATTGTTAATTTGTTGCACACTCCTTGAAAATGAATGAAAAGAAACTAAGAAAATGAGCCATCATGAGTAGTACTTATTTTGTGCATTGGCAATTGTGAATAAGCAAATATTGGAAAAAAAAAAGTTCAATTCTAGTTTTTTAAAATACAAAAGTTGAGATATTTAATAAAAGTTGGCCCAAAAAAAAAAAAAGAAAGGCAAGAAAATCACCAAATTTTGTTTAAAAGCAAAAGAGCTACTAGGAGCCATGTACTGCTTTTTGTTTCATCAACACTATAGCAATGTTTTTAAAAAAAAAAAAAATTTAAGATAGTTTAGTAACAAGTTAACATAGTCCAAAATTTATGGATATAAATGAGCTTAGAAAACAAGAAGAAAAGAAGCAAGAAGTACAAAATAAGGGGCAAAAGTTAAAATTAGAAAGACAAATAAAATTTACATTGATGGGATATCCAAGATCCAAAAGGAATACATTTGATAATAAACTAATCAATTAAGATAGAATGGTAATCTAGCAAATGATATGATTGTTGAGCAAGGCTCCACAATATTAAAAATAAAAAACTGAAAATATATGAAGACTAGAAGCCACTATGTTAAATTTTACTAATTCATCTCTCTTTCAAAAGGGGGGAGGGAGAGAACAGTTAACAAGATTAGAATTTTCAAGGTCATTTATGGATGTTATTTTATGTTAGGAAGGTGGACAAGGAGCCGATAGGAGCATTATGGAATCCAAATTCAAGGATTGGGTATGCGTGTTTGCAGTTTGGACAGTTGGGGGTGTGCTAGTTGCATGGGAAACCAAAAGTTTCAAGGTAACAAAACAAATAGGAGCTTTCAGTGACAGGCTGAGATTGAGGGATGACGCAGAGTGCTTGTTAATAGGATTGTATGGGCCAAATAATAGGTGCACATGCAGCCGCTTTTTGGATGAGTTGGTTGGTTTGAGTAGTTTGTGTGGGAACAATGTTGCATGGAAGGAGATTTTAATGTCATCTGATTTCTTTCGAAGAAGTTCAATAGTGGCAGGCTAACAAGAAGCACGAGTGAATTTGATGAGTTGTTTAGGGAATTGGGACTCCATGATCCTCTACTCCTTGAAGTGCATTAGCATGGTCAAATTTCAGGCAAGTTCCAGTTTGTTGTAGGCTGGATTGATTTTCATCCAGCAATGGATTGGATGTTGATGTTTCTTTTTATCAGACAAGAGGTAGGAGGAAGGTTTGTGTTGGACCATTGGCTGGTGATTCTTGATACTACAAAGTTGAAATGGGGACCATTCCCATGGAGGTATTATGTTAGGGTAACATCTCATCTCGAGTTCTTGAAGAAGGTGACAGGCTGGCAATTATAGAGGGTGGGAAGTGAATAAACTTATGTGGAACCGCAAGACTGTGGGGACCATTGCTACAATTTACAATTTGAATCTTACGACTCAATTCAAATTTCAACCATTTTGATTCATGATTTTGAAAAAATAAAAAAAGGGGATAATTCACAGTTCTTACTCAAATTGTGTGATTCTTTTGAGTTATGAAACTTGAAATGCGTCACAAAATTGTGATTGGGGGCAATCGTGCTTAAGAAAATACATTTTTTTTTTATAAAACCCTGTTATTTAATGATTATTGACCTAAACTTTTCTTTTTTAAAAAAAATCATAATATACATATAATAGATTGTTCTTTTGATATATTTATATAAAAAGTCAGTTCTTGAATAATTTTAAATCATTAGATATGCATATACAATAACTAGATTGGTTTACACATATTGTTTTAAATATTAAAAAAATAAAATCTTAAGATTTACGATTTAACAATCTAATTTTGATTTAAGAACTTTGTCATGGACAATGTCCAAACGGTGGCTGGAGGTAATGGGGAGGGAGAGGATTAGAAGAAAGGAGCTGGAAGATAGAATCATGGAACTAGATCTTCTGTAAGGTAGTTTACAGTGGAACCAAGGGGTGGGAAGGGAGAGGTGGGAGAAAGGAGAGCTATGGAAGCTATGTAAGGAGATGGATAGAAGCGCCTTCCTAAAATCACACATTAAATGGTTGAAGGAGGGAGGCGCTAAATCAAATTTCTTCCAAAGGAGTGGAAGAAAATCAGCTAGCATAATTACCAAACTTGAAGATGGAAATACAGATATGATAGAGGAGGAGAAGATTGTGAATGTGATTGAGCGGTGCCTTATGGAGATTTTTTGGAGTGGCCAGCTCCAAGTGTAGAGCACCATGGGGTTATCATGGTATCCAATATGTTTTTTTTTAAAGAAACAACGAATTTTATTAATAAGAAATAACATCAAACAACAAGAGGAAGAGGGAGACCATCCCATCTAATCAGGCCAAACTCAAAAAAACCTTTGTTTTCCCACCCACGCAACCACTCTGAAATGGAATACCCCAAGGATAGGGAACTATTACTAATCCAAAAAGAGGCCACCGACAAAGATTGCTCCCATATCTAAATTTGGGGGTAGCTCTTATTAGCAAAAATCCTAACATTTCGCTCCTTTCACAAGTACCAAAGCACTGCTAGTGCTAGGCAAACAACCACCCACGTTTCTTGATACAGAATTCCTCTCGAAAGGGATACACACTGAAAGGAACATCTTTCTCGCTCACCTCTGGGGAAAAAACTAAAGAGACTCCTTCATCTGGCCCAAACAAAACTGGAGAATGGACATCTGAAAAACAAATGGTTTATTGATTCACCATTCCTTTTGCACAAAAGGCAATACAAAGGAGATAGACAGTGGCCTGGAAAGCGCCTTTGAATCATATCCCCATATTCATTCTCTCGAGAGTCTCCAGAAGAACTTGATTTTAGAAGGGACTGGGGCCTTCCAAATCTCTAGACCTAAATCTTCAATTTGCCTTCTAAAGAAAGACGTCGGAAGATGATGACCTTTGGGATGATTATACAGTCTAGGATTGAGGACTGTGAAAGCATCATTCCCCCGCTATACATCCTACCAAAATCGGATATCATCTCCTCTTCCTACACTCAAACGAATATTGGGCAAGTAGTAATGGTATAGAGAGTAAATGAACTTCCAAGGACTTCTGAAGGTTGTAGTACTCATAATCCCTGCATCCCTTCCATTTATTTATGTACCATACCTGCTTTTAATTACTTGAGCCCACAACTGATCTTGCTCTCTAGAGAACCTCCAAAGTCATTTTCTGGCTAGCGCCTTATTCTTAGCCATCAGATTTCTAATCCCTAGCTCACCCAGACTCTTTCGTAATTGAACCTTGTGCCAATCAACAATGTGAGACCCTTTCTCCTCACCTCCACCTTTCCACAAGAAGTTGCTCATCAACCTTTTAATCTTTAAAGCTTCACTTTTAGGAACTCTAAAAACTGATAGGAAATATGTTGGCAAGGCATTCAACATCGTTTTAAAGAGAGTGTTTCTGGAGAAGCATTCCTTAGAGGAGGGAGCGCGGCTGGCTATTTTTCAATGCGATGGATATTTAACACTGGGGTTGGATGGGTTCACGATGGACTTTTTCCAACAAAGCTAGAAGATGGTGAATATGATTTGATAAAGGTTATAGAAGAACTTCACCATAGGAATTGTTAATGAGTGTATTAGTGAGACATATATTTTCCTTACCCCAAAAGAGTGTAGCGCAAAACGTTCAAGATTTTCACCTTATTAGCATTATGACAAATTTGTGTAAAATCGCTACATACTCTCCTTTCATCAATGAAAGACCTAGAGTCAAAGTAAGAGAAAAGAGGTGGAAGAAATGTAATTTAGGATGTTTAAAATCGTTGCATACTCTCTTTTCATCAATGAAAGACCTAGAGTCAAAGTAAGAGAAAAGAGGGATTGTGAACAGGTTATCTTAAATCCCTTTGCTTGTTTACATTGATTGAATATGTGCTAGAAGAATATGAACAAAGCTAGAGAAGTTCAAATGGTGATGGGATTTGTGGTGGGAAAGGAAGAAGTGGAGGTGGCACATTTACAATAATGATATGTTGTGCAACCAAGAAGGGGGAAGGAGAACATATTAAATGCATTTAGCATTAGTGCAAAGCTTTTGTTGAGTATCGAGCATGAGCATTAATATGGCTAAGATACAGATTGTAGGAGTTTTAGTATCAGAGGATTTGCCAAAAATATGTAGAATTATCCCTCCTATAAAGATTATTTTGGAATTAATGAGCAATAGCTAAGAGAGGTGCACCAACAACGAATGGTAGGTCGAGATTGCTCAGGGAGTAGGTTGTTCATGGGGAGGGTGGCCTATGAAGTATTTAGGGATGCCCTTGGGTGGAAATCCATCCTACCCATCCTTCTCGAAGCCTGTGTTGTCAAAGGTGGCACAGAGTTTAAAAGGATGGAAGTAAAGTTTTTTGTCAAAAGGGGAAGATTGGCTCTAATTAAACTAGTCTTGGATGCACTTTCTACATATTATTTGTTGGTGTTCAAAATTCGAGTAAAAGAGTCAAAAAGGATTGAAAAGATGATGAGAGACTTTTTATGGGAAGGGATGGAAGGGGGTTCTAGGACACATTTGGTGGGTTGGGATAAATTATAATTGATAAAGGAGGTAGATGGCATAGGAATTGGAAACATTTAATGAGGAACAAACCTTACTGGGGAAATGGTTATGGAGACTCCTGAGAGAACAAAATCATTGATGTGTTAAGGTGATTAGAAGTAGATACAGGTTGAATGATAATCATATGGATGTTGGCATTAAAAGTAGTGCAACATGCATGAGCCCATGTAAACTTATTCATTCAGTTCACTAACTATATTCACCTTTAATAAGATTGCAAATGGGCAAAAGTTACTCAATACACTTTTGGGAAGATGTGTGGTGTGGAAACGAGGCTTTTGCTACTATTTACTCATGACTTTATAGTTGCTCACTAAGTCATAACCACCCTATCTCTTTCTTTACGTCTCCATCTATAGGCCCTATCTCGTTACAATGGGACTTTAACTTAACATCATAACCTCTCACAAGGGTGTAGGTGGATGCCCAAAGTATACAATCCCTACTTATTGATTGTACCCTTCACGATGGCAGTGATAAGATTATGTGGCTAAAAGAAACTTTTGGCAAATTCTCTAATAAATCATTCTTTTCCATGCTAATTTATAATTCAACTATCCCTTTTTTGCCTTATTTCACATCCTTATTGAAGTCAAAAGCATCATACAAAGTAAAACTTTGGGCATAGGTAGTGGCCCATGGAGTGGCTAATATAGGGGCATACTCCAGATATGATTCCCACATTATCTATTGTCACCATCGTGATGCTACTTTTGTGAACAACATTTAGAATCAGCTGCTCATTTGTTCTTCAACTGTTGGTATGCTAGAAACATATGGATGAGATGGAAATTACATTTTTTATCTTCTCAAGAAACAATAATACTGAACCATTGTTTCTTGTCTTCCCCTTTATAGAGGAGGCAGATCAGAAGTGGAAGGCTCATTGACTAGTTATATGTTTGGCAGTTATTTGGTATATTTGGAAGGAAATGAATTCCTGGTTCTTGAGGACAAATCTTCTTCTCCAGCTTATATGTGGGACAAATCCCAAGCCTTAGCATTCTTTTGGATTAGCAATTGTTCTTTGTAACTTGGATACACTATTTCAGATTGGCGGAGGGGTAGTACAATTTTATGTAACTTTTTGCAGTTATGCAGTGGGTTATAATGCATATGAATATCAGAAGAAAGTATGCCAACTACTGTATAGGATACTGGGTAATGTACTGAAATGTACTAGAAATACAGTTTATATCTATAAATGAATAGACCTTTTTGTTTGTTTTAAAAAATATTATTATAAAATTAGCATGCCAACTACTGTATCAGATACTGGGTAATGTACTGAAATGTACTAGAAATACAGTTTATATCTATAAATGAATATACCTTTTTGTTTGTTTTAAAAAATATTATTATAAAATTAGAAGTGTCTACACATTTTTATAGCATGTTGCAATAATCCAGTTATTTAAGTAAACATGCAAGAATTCTTTAAGCTTTTCAAATTTGGTGAATTTTGCGAAAGTTCTTCACAGGCAATTAGGTTCCCTGAATTAGTTTTGGTTTTGAAATGACCATATTTTTGGGTGAACTTAAATTTTTGATCCTTCAACACTTTTTCTTTAGACTAAATCTAGAAAAATCGATGAATATGTGACTAGTGATATTCTCATGATTTTGATCCCAAAAAATAAGAAACAAATCAAAAACATTAAAAATAAATTAATTTGTATGTGGCAAATTGCAAGCACAAGGTCCGACCTTTAAATTGGAGTATTGATATACTTGATCATGTCAAAGTTGAAAAATGTATGTCAGTAGAACTTTTGGGCTCTTTTCATCAATTATGATTTTCTTTTTTGAGCAGGGACAATAGTTTTATTAATATAAGTAGCTCAACTGGCAAAGAGCCCGCCAGCGTAGCCAAGATAAATTAAGCATGGCACATGAATCAATTAGTTGCACACAAGGAACAAAAATTTGGCTTCTCTCCAAACTTCGACCTTTGAAAATTAGAATTAATTTAAAGAGTTCAAGAAATTCGAAAGAATCTTTGTAAAATTTGTCAACTTAGAGAAGTTCAAACGAATACTTTAAGTACTAAAATATGATCAACTTCTATTAAAAATGATGAAAATAAACATAAATAAATATATTTTATATATAAAAGTATATATACAATGGTTCTACTCGTGTATTTTAACATTAACAATGTTTAATACGTATTGCACATGTTAACTTAAAACTGTTGTTGGAAAAAAAAAAGAAAGGTAAATTTATCATCAAACCCTAGTATTCATGCAAACATAAACCTTAAATCAATTGATCGTTGACTCACTAGTCGCCGCAAGTGCAAGTATATTCGATCTTATTTGTTAATTATAGTAGACGGTTCTTGTTTCTCGTTCTTCTCTCAAGGCCTTTCCTTGTGGGCTTTTAGCTTTTTTTTCTTTTTTTCTTTCTTCTCTCTATCATCTCTCCTCTAAGTTATAGCTTGTTCTTTTTTCTCTTGGAAAGCCTCTCGCCAGTTGCATATATCTCGCCTTCAGTCTTCTTCATTTATAGAAAAATATATATTTTTTTACGATCTTTGTAATTATAATGAATAATCTTTGTGTTGCACATATATTCTTTTATAAAAAAAAAAAATGCCTTTATGGCTTTTATGCATTCTTTCTACAAAAATTGTCAAAAATTTGATTTTCGGTGAACTACGTCGATTTTTTCGAAGCTTTCAACAAAATTATGTAATTTTACAATTACAAGTGAACTCCGCTTCAAGTGCTCAAATTACCTAATTAATTTAGCCAATTTCACTGAAATTCGATTAATTTTCATGCTATGGATTCACAACAAACATCTCCCTAGTTAGGAAACCAAATGACCAAAGAGCAACCTTCCACCAAGGTAGCTGAAAATTATGTATCTGTACGCCAAATAGTCTGCCTTAACCTATGAGTTTTTTTTTTTTGGAAACAGAAACTATGAGTTCTTATAAACAAGTAAATTTTGGAAAAAGTTCTTTTAAGTGTTGATCTTTCACTTCAACTTACCCTCTTCTGTTAAAAAATAATAACAAAAGTAATACTACATATTCTTATTTATTAGTTATCTAGTCTTTCACTAATTGATAATGAGGTAAATCTTATTTGCTGTCCTAGCTTTTGACATTTACAGACTGTTCCAGGTATGTTGAACGGATTGCTAATGCAAGATGGGAGCTGAAAGAACTTGGTTTGGAGCATAATGGGTTAGTGTAATATAATTGTAATTGTTTATTTTGACTATGATCCTTTTTTGGTTCAATTTTTTTCTTAGAAGGTGGGAAGGGATAATGCTTATCTTAAATTGTTTATTTATTTCTTGGCGGCAGTTTTATTATATTCTTTTATTTAGAAGAGACTTAACTTTTGAAAGTCTCTGTTGATGTCAAGGCCCTTGTAGTGTGATCTTTGCCGCCTTCTTGACTACTAACGCTTGGATTTATATGTACATTTAGGGTGAATAACACAAGTAGTTATGAGATATTAAGATATCAACTGGACAACGACATCCTTATATAATTTATGCTAATGGGGTTGATTTTGCACAATGAGAATGGTCCATTTTCCAATCAAAATTAATTATGTCTTTGATGTTTCCTTTTAAAGGGTTTCAACTACATCTTCATATAATTTATACCAATCAGGTTGATTTTGTGTTATAAGAATTGTTCATATTCCCATCAAAATCAATTATATCTTTGATGTTTCCTTTTAGACATCTTTGATTTTACATCTGATAGAGGAGGTAGTTTTATACATTAACTTATTGGTATACATTAACTTGTTTATACATTAACTTGTCAATTCATGTGTTTATAGATTTGAATGTGAGAAGGCAGTCAAGTCAAAGGTCCAAGAAGGCCTCTCATTGTTTTCATGTTTGATTTTGAAGCAATGAAGAGAAGCAAAAACAATAAAACCTGTGACCTGTAGCCTCAATTTTGCCCTAAAATTCTAATTAGCTGTACGGCATTTTACTGAGTAGTGATCATTTAAGGAAGTTTCTCATTGTTTAACACAGTAGTGTAATCTGCTGTCCTTTTTGTGGATTTTTGAGTTTGTGGTGAGTGTTTTATGTTCTAAGTTGGATTCCAAGAAAATCAGGGAATGAACTGAACAACTATTTGTAGTATCTCAAGAATATTTGAAGAAAGAACTAGGCCAACTATTCCTGGTAGTTCCATTCTGCTGAAGAGCTTCTAAATAAGCAAGGGAAACTTTGTTTCTTAAGGTCATATAATTTTTTCTATGGGTAGAAAGGTCAAAATATATTATGAATAATTATAGCCATTTGAAGAAAAATAGGTTTGCTAATTTTCTCAAATTTATGTTGAAGATTTTTATCCCTTTAAGTGGCAAAACATCTGATGTCATGTTCATTAAAAAATAAAAGCTCATAGTTTGCAGATTTAAGTCAGGCTGTATGTGCACTTCTTGATATTTGAAAGCAAAACTATCTTCTATGCAACACTGTCAAATATTTATTGCCTTTTCGATTGTCAACACTCCTTAGATCATAGGCAAAACATAAAGGCAATGGAACAAAAAGGAAAGAAAAGAAAATATGTTTGTTAATACAGTGCTGTGACTTGTGTAATTTGTGACATCTTTTCGTTGAATATTGTATGAATTCATTTGTTAGAATCAATATCCTGGCCACCTTTGATAATGCTTTGTATTTAAATAGGTATGTTGATTTGTTGCTGGGAGAATTCAAACATTATAAAACAAGGTTGGCTCATGGGGGAATTCACAAGGAAGTATGTTACTAAACTTGACCTAAAACCTTCAAGTCATTAACATCAGTTTATTAGTGATTTTATTCTATTATATGGTGCTTATCTGTTCTATAATCTTTGCAACTTTCCTGCTTATCTTATTAATATCTTTGTTTGCACACCATTCAATGCTACTGTTGAATTCTATGTTTTTGAGCAGTGGTATGTGCATTTGAGATACTTGTGTGACATCTTTGGATGTCTCATTCATGTAATGTATTCAATGCGGAAGAAATATCCAGTAGAAAAGTGGTTTTTCAATTGAAGGACATTGTTTTGTTTCATTGGAAATATTATTTGCTTATTATTGCAAAAGAAATACAAACTACATTATCATTTTGCCATGGCGATTTGTTTGATAGCAATTGTGGGAAAACCATATTCTATTGAGAACATTGCTCAAGAATATGTTACAGTAGGAAGTAAATTATGTTGCTGTGCTTTGGTATCGCCCATAAGCCTTTTCTCTTTTGAATCTTGCTGTTAACTTAAGCAAACAAGCAGTAATTACTGGATTACACAGTACTCGTCTCTTCAAATTTGAATTTGATCGCCATTCAATATTTCGCCAGCGGTAGCTAGTTCAGAAAAAATGGTTTTAACCTCCTATTTCTCAGTTCAGAGAGATTCATGAATCAGGATCCTGAATGTTGATTTTTCCAATTTGCACTACTTGAGTGTTATCTGAATGCTGTTCAATGTTATTGTGATTCTGTGAAAACAATAACTTTTCACCCTTAAACGAGCAAACACTTTCATACCTTAGATTGCAGCATGCACAGAAAACCAGATCTTTTTGCAATGCATTGAACTGCAAAGATATTGGCAAAATCTTTTTGCAATGCGTTGGAACTGCAAAGATATTTGCACTGAACTGCAAACATTCATAAATTGGCAAACACTCATATATCACATAATAAATATACCAAAGACACATCAGTATGAGCAGACATTTAAAGATTTCTTGCTATAATATTTTTTATGGAGTGCTGGTCATGAAGGCTCTGTTCACTGTGCTGCAAAAACACTGCATTGATAAACACTATTCATTCTACCTTAAGACAACTAAACTAGAACATAGCTGCTCTTTAGTTAGATAAATAATTGGAATTGACTTCTTCAAGATCTGAGAGCTTTCATTCAGTGGTTGTGCCTGTTAACCTTCCAACTTTGTCAGTTGCTTAATTGGAATAATATAGCAATGACTAAAAGGTGGATAAAGCTAGATATGAATACACATTTACAGTCCATCAAGTGGCGTGTTGTAGGACTAGGTATGTGTGTTGGGGGCTCACAAGCAGCTTACCAAGTGTTTTTTTTTTGTTTTCTTTTTTAATTTAATAATCCAATTTAAAGTGTCTTTTTGGATACTTATTGCAGCTAACAAGTATGACTTATACATTATGCAATAGCTGGATGTTGTCCTTTCAAGCAGGATATTTTTAGATTTCCATGTGTAGCTGTACTCAAAGTGGCTAGTAACAGAGTCACAACTATTACAGCTTATGTTGTAAAATAAAGGTAATCAGAGTTTTCAAGGCCTAGGCAATGGCTGGACTATTTTGGGAGGAAATGCCTAGTATTATGTCATGCAGGCAGTGGAGGTCTATGGAATTATTTGAAAAGCTTGTGGAGGTGATATCTTTAATCAAAAGAAACCTTTAAAAAATAAAATGCCTTCTTTCTACAGTAAACTCTTAAAATTTTCTCTCCCTTAGCCCATCCTTTCCATTTGCATTAACCAAGGAATGCTACTGAAAATTCCAACAAATGCTTGTGAACCTCCAGCAATAGGTTTTGAATTTTGAACTTTTTCGATAATGTGTATTCTGGCTGAAATTAACATTTTGTGGACATGATTCAAATTAATATGAAATTTTTTTTTGTTGAATACAGTTAGATGTATATATGATTCTATATATGAACTGCTGAGAAACCTGAAAATAATTAAACGATTATTTAGTGACTATTAATAAGTAATCTTTTAATGCCCGGGCTAAGCTTGTTTAGACAAGGCCAATTGCCTAAACATCGCTTTGACACCTTGAAAACACTAAACATAATAGAGCTTTACATAATAACAAGATGTTTTATTATACTGAAACTGTTGGAACCCTTTTAAAAAAAAAAAAAAGAGCATACATGGCTAAGGCCCGTGGCAAGGAAGCTGGCCTACAGAGGTGCAGTAGTCATCACTCTCCCTAGAAGGTTATCTACAATATTTATGACAGTTTCAGACCTCACATAATGTTGAAGGTGGGAAAAGGGGATAAGGTGGATTTCTGGGGGGGATACTTGGTACGGTATAGGAAGGCTAAAGGATTAATTTCCTCACATGTATAGAAATTCCAGCAAACCTGATGGGATTAATTTCAAAATTCTTGACCCACAGCATGGAGGGGGACAAAGTGCACTAGGGATGGAATCTTTATCTTTGTAGCAGTATAGGAGAAGGATACTTGGCAGAATTGAGTGAATTACTGACTACATTACGTAGTTTTCACTTAGGAAATACAAGTGAAGAAGACTGGCCACTGTGGCGTGGAGAGGTTAATAACAGTTTTTCAATTTGATCGTTTATGGAGAAGCTGAACTCAGAGCTGGCCCACCAATCGAATGTCCCAACAAACTTCATTTGGAAGTCGAAAGCCCCTGCAAAAGCCTGCATCTTGGCTTGGTTGATTAGTATACACAAGCTAAACACCGCAGATAATCTCCAAAAATGTTTTCCTCATCATTGTTTGAATCCCTCAATCTGTACCATGTGCAAGAATAGCTCGAAAACTATCCAGCACATCTTTGGGGAATGTGGGGTGGTGCAGTGGCTATAGAGCTGGTGGACGCATGCATAGGAGCCTAATTCCTCTACCTACGGATAATTTGTTCCAAATTCCAGAGGAAGTCTCCGCGTCCAAGCTCCAGCAGTATTGGAAATCCATTTTGTTTTATGTATGGTATTACATCTGGGAGGAAAGAAATGCAAGATTTTTTTTGGACAAAAGTAAATCGAAGCAGCTTCTATAGGAGAGATCCAACATTTTTTTTTTTTTTTTTTTAACAACTTGGATCTCCATAACAAATTGGGAAAAGGATATAAGTTTGGGGATTGGTTATGTAACTAAGGTAACATCATTCGATCTCTCTAATTTTGTATTGTATTGCGCTCACTGTCCAGATATTTTGTCTGGTAGTGTGCGTAATCTCTATCTTTATTAATATTATATAATGGTTTACTTTTCAAAAAAAAAAAAAAAGAACAACCAACAACAACAACAACTAGTGTTGAGTTTGACCATGATTCCTTCTAATTATTCAGATGTTGGTGAATGAGAATAGACAAATGAAGCATGATCATTTTAGAGAAGGGACATTGGAAGGCATACTTTTAACTACTGTTTTGTTTGGTTCTTCTCATCATTGACACCGAGATGGAATTCCTCAAGGATGGCAATGATCATTAAGAGCATACTATTAATGGCATGGACATATCATTGAATCACAACTTTATTGCTACATTGTAATATGTGGAAGGAGGAAAGCACAACGGAGAAATGACTTGCTAGAAACTTTTTGAGTGTGGAATTGTTGTAGTCTTCAAGCATTTGAGTCCTGCTATGAAATCTCAGTGTTGCTTTTGCTAGCTTGGTTGATTTGAAATAAAAGTGATATTCCATGACATGTGGTTACCTATCTATTTTGTGTTTGCAATCTACCTTATATCTTGTTGGCCCTATGGAGCTCAAATCGTCTATGTCATTCTTGAAATTGGAAGCATCTTTCCTAAAGAATTTTACATGCAGTATAATAGCGTATAAATTATTTAATTTTCAGGTAAATGCATGCACCTGTGTTTTGAATGAATAGTATTAAGGACAATTGCTATCTAGTAATGATGGATAGATCATTACATTGCTTTCCACATAAGGGCAAAGGAGCTTTCAGTTTGTCTGGTGCAGAGAGGTAGGAAGATGAGTAATTGAGTATCATTGAGAGAAGCAAGCATGGGTCAATGTGGAAAAAGGGGGTGGACTCAACGTTGTGCCTTCTAGTGTCAGATCTGATTAAAGATTGTAATCATGTGAAAAATGCTAGGAAATGGACAAGTAGAGATGGTTTGCGAAAAAGTGACAAATTGATCAAGGTTGATTTTTTTTTTCCTTGTTTTGAACTATAATAACGGTGTGTCTAGGGCTATAGTTGCACCAGATGATGGTTTTGGAAATGGAAGGAAGGTGTTTCAGGGTGGTCTTTTTGCTAAAAATGATAAATGATCCAAGTAGAAGATCAATCTTGCCATTTCACGATAATGATGAGAAGGTGGAATCTTGCCATTTCAGTTTCTGTTTCAAAAGAATAATCCCATATCGAAAAATCGCGTGAGTGTGGCGTTAGGTAAATACTTGGCGATGTTCCCTTAAAAGTTAGGTACCCTTTTGAGAGGAAATAGCTGGTCCCTTTGCCCGTATCCCCTCACGTGTTCAAAAAAGAGTG